>JAKRZT010009081.1:0-40908 GCA_029582215.1 Solanum sparsipilum | reverse complement strand
TGATCGCTCCAAACATATTGATGTTGATTTTCATTATGTTCGTGACAAAGTAGCTCAAGGTGATTTGGTTGTCCAGTATGTGCCTTCTCGTTTGCAATTAGCTGATGTCTTTACAAAGGGCTTACCCTCATCTCAATTTTGCTTTTTACGTGACAATCTGTCCGTAATGTCATCTCGTCCAGATTGAGGGGGCATATTAGGACTCCTAGTCCAATATTCCTAGTCTAGTACTTGTAGGAGTCTTATAGTTTGAGTTATGTTATATTACGTCTCTATGCACTTGTACTATATAAAGATATTTGATAATGCATACAAACTCTAAAGGTTGTGAGTTATTTGTTACAGAAATGTGATGGGGGATATGGCTTTTATTTTTATTTTATTTGTCTAATCTTTAATTTCTTATGTGTCATTAAAAATGACGTGGAATCCTACGTGTAAATAAGTGTATCACACGCGCACACATAGGATGAGGAAAGGGTTTAAAATATTGTCTTTCAATGAGTTTAAGGGTTTAGTTGACAAAATAGTAAGTATAAGAGTCCAACTTACAAACAGAGCCAAGTATAAGGGCTTACCAGGTCATTCCGCCTTAAGATTTCTTAATTAGCTTCCTCACAACACATTGCTATTTCGATTCAAACAGCATGCTCACAATTTGAGTTCAATAGTGCTAAAGTTATATCAAGACTCAAGAGTTTGGACTCATTTGATGACACAGTTTGCGTGAGCACCGTTATGCTTCTTTGGGGGATTCAAAAAAGTGAACAAGAAAGTATTAAAAAATAAGAGAAGGTGAACAATAGACTATTGTATAGTTCGAACGAAATTCACTTAAATTATTAATTTATATCCAATTTGTAGTGGTAAGTTATGCAGTATGTAAAAAAAATAAAAATCTTTTCATCTAGGGTATGTTCTTTTTTTTTTTTTCTAGTGAGTATGTGATTATATAGATTAACATTATTTATAACCACACATTAGTTGTTATTGTGTAATTCTCTTATACATCTTTCAAAGTACACTATTTCACTAATTATTTATTGTTAACATTATCAATAAAATTAAAATATTTACAAAATACACTTTTACGTTTCTCTTAGAGATATAACTTTTTATCTTAAAGAGAAACATACGTAAACTTAAAAAAGAACATATCTTTAAGTTAGGGGCATGCAAAACTCGAATCGACCGATAAATTGAACCAATAAAAGTGTTATTGGTTTATTGTTATTGGATTGTTGGGCTAACAGATTTTTAATGATTTTATAAAAAAAATTATTGGATTATATGTTCAGTATTGGTTTTTAATATTGGGTTATTGGGTAAATCGATATTCCATTAAGATTAGTAATTTACTACTTTTACTTGTACATAAATATTATATATTGATTTCAATACTTCAGTAGTTACTATTTTTGTCCTTTAGCCTTTAAATTCACACTTCACAATGACTTTGAGTTCACAATTTCACATTATAAAAAAAGTTAAAATCTAAAGTAAGAATCCTATTCCTCTTAATTTCTCTTTGTTTTACGCTTGTATAGTTCTTTTCATGTATGTTATTATTGTTTTTATTTTAGGAGTATTTGTAAAGTTACATTATTGTGTTTTCGCATCAAATTTATAAGAAAGTCATATATTTATTTTATAAGTATTTTCTTATTGGTTAAACCGAAAATCGAACCATTAAGAACCAAAACCGATAAAAATATCTTATTGGTTTGGTTATTGGTTTAACATATTTAAAAACCAAAAACCGATAAACCGAACTGATAATACATAAAACCGAACCGACCGATGCACACCCCTACTTTAAGCACACTTTTTATCTTAAAAGATTTGTATTACTTTTAAAAATTATATATATTTAATAATATAACATACATATAATAATTTATTATTTTATATATATATTATTATTAACGCGATATACACGTGCAACACACATACATTTACCTAATTACTCTAAACACAACAACAATAGCATAAGTTACGTACACTATATA
Organism: Solanum sparsipilum; assembly: GCA_029582215.1. Taxonomy (NCBI): domain Eukaryota; kingdom Viridiplantae; phylum Streptophyta; class Magnoliopsida; order Solanales; family Solanaceae; genus Solanum; species Solanum sparsipilum. The sequence goes on along the minus strand of JAKRZT010009081.1, from coordinate 38,899 downwards.
TTATTTAGAACTATAATATTTAGTTAGAATAAATGATATATTTAGATTAAATTACTCTAATTAAACACAATAGTAATATAAATTGATTTTGTACACTTCACATATTTCAATATTAAATGAACTCTTAGTTTTATGGAATGATAAACGTATTAACATGAAATTGGGTCTAGTAAGAATAACTGAAAAATGAAGGGATTATGAATTGAGGGAATATGAATTGCTATCATATGTTTTGGTAAAATGTATTCTTTTCACACCGGTGGTGGTAAGAAAAGTTCAAGTGTTTAAATAAGAAAACTTTTCTACTTGTTAAAAGGGTTGAAAAAAGGCACCCCTCTCAGCTTCTTTGTCGTCGGTCATTTGACTCGGCTTTGACTTTAGATCGATTGAGAGATCTGCGTGACTCAATTTCGAACCGGATCCACATGACTCAGTTAAATAATTTTTCCCCAGTTGTATTTTAAGTGAATGTTCTAGAAGGTTGCAAACTTTCAGAAACGGTACTTTCATGGCTATAAATACATTTGTTTCACAAAAAAATTTCTAATGAATTTTTTGAACTTCTTCTTCTGCACAAATAAATTCTAGAGTTCTTTATTGTTGTTGAGTGGCTCACTGGCACAGTGATTTCAGGTACCGATACAACGATGAGTAAGATTGTTCTATCATGGGAGGATATATTCTATTAACCTGAGGTACTTGAGGGAAATAATTTTCTTAAGGACACATTGTGTATTCACTGGACTCTATTTTCTTCTTTGAGAAAAAATATTTTCTATATTGTTTCTGATTTGTTTCAGATTTTACTTTCCTTATTAGTTTAAGTTTATGATTTTGAAAATATACTTTCAAATTTGTTGTTTCTTATGATGTTCTCCAAAGTTTTTGTTCTAAATATTTTCGTAATACAATTTAAATAACAATCTTAAGGAAAGTACTATTTATTATTATTATTATACGTATTTTGTTTGAACACTAAAACCTGTGTGATTTTCTACTCCGTGTGAAATTAAATGGTGTTTGATTTTTTAGAGACTAAAATCTTCTGATTTTTTACTCTTTGGATTTGCAGAATTTAAAAATGTTGCCGAAAACTTCAACAATCTATTAAATACTAACTGTGAATTAATATTTCAACTTGATGAATATGAAAACTTCGTTATAATATTAAAATTTTTACTTGTAAAACAATTTGAAGAATATAAATATTTCGTCGTTACTGCTAAGATAAGTTTGTTATTCTATTTATTGCCTACGGAAACAGTTTGTCAATTTTGACAGTGAAAAAAATGGCACTTGAAAGCACTACTACTGTTGCAGTTATTGTAGCACCAAGCTAGACTGTTGTGCCACCAATAGAAAAACTTGAAAAGTTTTGCACAATCAACTTCAAAGGATGGAAACAAAGGATATTTTTTTAACTTACCATTCTTGCTATGCAAAAGTTTACCAATGAAGACCCTCCCGTGCCTACCACCAATATACTAAAAAGGGACAAATTTATGATTGTTGAGACATGGAAACAGGCAAACTTCATATGCAAGGGTTACATCCTAAGTGTTTTAGAGGATGTATAATAGATAACAGAACAGTTGGAACCTAAGTTCAAGAGTTTTAACTTATTTTTCATGACCTTATTGCTGAGAATATGGTGGTTAATGAAGCATTTTCAATGATTCAAAAGTTATCTTCTCAGTGGAAGATTTCAAAATCTACCTAGAGAACAAGCGTAAAGACATAAAGCTGGAAGATCTTGTGACTCTCAAAATTGAGGAAGATAAAAATAGCCAAGAAGAAGTTGCATGAAAATTCGTCAATTATGGAACCTAATATTATTGAAAAGGCTTCTCTAAAAGTTTAGAAAAGAAAAAAGTCCACAATATTTTTTTAAAAAAAAGCAAGTGAAGAAATATTTTAAGAAAAAATATTATATTATGAAAAAATTGACCATAAGGCTCCCGACAGTCATGTCCCAAAAAGAACACAAGCAAAGATCAGATAAACATGGTGGAAAATATGAATGGCATGAATGATCTGTATGCTACGATATCAGAGTGTGTTTTTTTTTTTTAAATCCAAAGGAGTGATTTCTTGACTTTGGTGTCACTCGATATGTTTGCTTTGTAAAAGAAACATTTACAAGCTAAACTCCAGTCGAACCTAATGAGGAGTTTTTGTTTGGTTTAGCAAGGTGTGAATGGAAATAAGAATGATTGAGAAATTGGGAAATGTGGAGGAACCAATTTGGAGGGAAAATGAAAAGTCATTTCAAATGACAAGTCTTTGAAATGAAAAGTCATTTCTCCCATATTGGTAGAAGAAAGAAAAAATGTTGTCCTTATATTAGGAAACACTTCTTTTAGCTCTTAAAGGGTTAATAAGAAGAAGCCCCCTCTTTGCTCGCTCGGCTTTGGATTTGAATTTGGCAAATGATTTGATTGATAATATTTTTAGGTAAAATTTTATTTAATCAATCTCATTAATTAATTTCCTTTTTTAAAAAATTAATTCAGAATGTTAATTAATTAACAGAATTAATTTCGTGTCACAGAATTATTTGAAAATTCATGTGTAACAATAAAGTCGTTCTGAAGGGACCTGTTCCTTCTGAATAAATATTATTTTTCCCAAAAGACACAACGTTCTGGAAAGACATGTCTAAACAGATGCGTTCACACCATTGTCCGAACAAACGTGTTCCTTGTTGAAATTGGCTATAAATAGAGAGGTTTTTCTTGTTTTTCAAACACTGAAATTTTTTCTCTCTTCTGCATACATTTTCTTACAAATCAAATTGTCGATCGATTGAGTCTGTGTGTACTCTCGTTGTTGTTCTTGAGTTTGCTGAAATTATTGAAGTTTGAGGTACCGCTACTTCTCTAATAGTTAATCCATTTTATCTTGGGAGGAACTAATCTATAATCTCGTGTATTTTAGGGGATTAAATTTCTTAAGGAAACACAGTGAGTTCTGTGGACTCGGATTATTTATTTTCTATCTGTTTCTGTTTTTTCCTAACCAGAATACAGGAGATAAAAAGCTTAAGAAATTTATTTTGGTTTCTGTATTTGAGGTTTCTAGAGATAAAAACCTTTATGATTTTCTACTCTGTTTGAATTTTAAAATTCATTCGATTAACTATTTGAAGAACATAAAAACTTCATCATTAAACCAGAAACAAGTTGTATAAAGATTTATTCTTTAATGCTAGTATTTCACATACTAAATTGTCTTCCATTTGTGACAGAAAAATGATAAATTCAAGTCAAGTAAATGTTGGAACAGTGAGTACTGCAACAACATCGGTTACACACAATCGTTCAACTGCTGCCCTTGCACCGGCTGAGAAACCTGCAAAGTTTCCTGGAGTGGACTTCAAGAGATGGTAGCAGAAGATGTTCTTCTATCTGACTATGTTGAGTCTGAAGAGGTTCATTAGTGAAAACATTCCTATTCTTTCGGATGAAACTCCGGACGAAGAACGATTCTTGATACCAGAAGCATGGAAGCATTCCAATTTTTTGTGTAAAAATTATATTCTGAGTGGCCTGCAAGATGATCTGTACAATGTGTATTTTAGTATGAAGACCTCAAAAGAACTCTGGGATGCTTTAGAAAAGAAGTATAAAACAGAGGATGCCGGAATGAAGAAATTCATTGTGGCAAAGTTCATGTACTATAAGTGATAGACAGTAAGACTGTCGTCACCCAAGTTCAAGAATTACAGGTCATAATCCATGATCTCCTTGCTGAAGGTATAAATTTATATAATACCTATGTTGAACATATTAAGTTTGTTCTTAATACTCACATAATCTTTGATGTAGGATTGATTTTGAATGATGTTTTTCAAGTGACGACCATTATTGAAAAGTTAGCTCCGATGTGGAAGGACTTCAAAAACTACTTGAAACATAAATGCAAGGAGTTGACTATTGAAGCTCTCATGGTAAGGCTAAGAATCGAATAAGATAACAAGGCTGCATAAAAGAGGTCACGTGGTAATTCAGCAATATGTGGGTAAATATTGTTGAAGAAGATCTCACAAAATCAAAGAAAAGAAAGAATGCATCTGGAGCAAAGAGCAGTCCTCCTAAGAAGAAATTCAATGGAAATTGCTTCAATTGCGGCAAACGTGGTCATAGGTCTACTGAATGTCGGGGTACTAAGAAGGACAAGTGTCACTTCCCAAGGGTACCCCTAGATGTAACATGGTGTACTTGACCCCGAAGGGGTCTCATACAAGCCCTTAGCATATCATGACATAAGATAAATAGAAATGATGCAGAATTAAAACTTTTTACAATCGAAGTCTTTTCTTAAAATCAAAGGGAGTCTAGGCATTGTCTCAATAACCACCTAATACAATCGGGTATCAATAAGGGTCACATCCTTTTACAACATAGTCTCAAAAATAGAATGTAAGAAAGAAACTAGAAATGAATAACTCTCGTCCTCGAACCATGAGGACTCACCAAAAGCGTGGAGAGAATCGATCCAAGCTTTGAACAATAGGAGAAGCACACCTTAAAACCGGCCCTACACTTATAGAAAAATGTAGAAAATATGGGTCAGTACAAAATTGCACGAAGTATGGAAGCCATGCATAAAAATCCTTAAGACATGAAAAAAGGGACATTTTAGTTGATAACATGCACTTTTGATGTTTGACATAATCAAAGACACAACTTCCAATTCAAGTGTCAACGATCGCGTATATTAATATAACCCAATCGAATGGGTTGGGGTCGAGTCCCAAGGGAGTGGTTAGTAATCGAGAATTAAATAGAAAAGTAAAATTTTGTTCTAATCAATCGTAGCTATAAATATTAACGAATAAAAACATACTAAATCTAAAGGTGACACGAATGTCAATTATCAATGGGGGGTTTGTATTCAACTAATAAACAAAAACAGCCAAAATATAAAGATGCGAGATAGGGAGACGAGATTCTTGGGATGTGATAGAAATATGGGATAAAATAAATAATATGGTAAATGCTATTGATAGTAAATCGCTGAATATTTGTAACAAGGCTAGACTTTAGTGGGAGTAAATTCTCTCTTAAGCAACTTACCCTGAATCAACTCGGTTTCTCTCGAACACCGAGTTGCAGCATTTAAGATCAGCCTCCGCCTTTGCCCATTCACTCTCTCGAGTTGAATGTGTGGTAGAAGGTCTAGGATTCACTCTCTCGAGTTGAATCCATGTCGACCCAATAACCACCGACTATCAATTTAGTAGTCTTAGTTCTAAAACCTCTCTCTCGAGCAAGCCAAAAACACTAAGATGAAATCGTATTTGCAACTACAATCCCATTAAGTTCAAACACAACTACTAAATGAAATCACATTTACACAGTAAATAGATTAACAATAAACAATACCCAACAGGAAATTTAACCCATATTCACAAAATCACCCCAAGAATTGAGATTTTAGCTAGACATGAAAAACTGATAGAAATCAATACCAACAAGTGTTTACATCAAGTGGGTACGATAGAAAATGTCTTTATACACGTCTAGGATGAAGATTCTTGGATACCTACTTCCAATTTCTTGGAGTTGAAAACCTTTAAAACCTTCAAGCTTAAGAACAATGTCTCCCAAAAACTCTAAGAACTAAAAACTGAAAATATTCTAAGTCTCAGTAATTCTTTACAACTTGATACTAAGCTACAGAATTAAATAGGTATTTATAGTTTTCGAAAATTTGTGCTACGAAGGACCACTAAGCGCAGTTAGTCAGGATCGCCGATACACTCGACAATCCGCCCTTTGATCTGGTTCATCACCTTTCAGTTTTTCCCTTCAGCATCTTCGCATTTTGATTCATTGGGCGACAGGGAACTGTTTCGCGGAACTACTCGGCGATGCGCCGACTGCTCCCTTTCCTCGCAGACTTGATCTTTTCCTTCAGGGCTCAGCATACTAGAACATTAAGCGAGATTTGAGACCTTTCGGCGATTTGCCTAGCGGATTAGGGGATCTTGAGGCCGTCTTTTCTTCCTTTTTTTAGCCGCTTTATTCCTTTTTTCCAAGTAATAGTCATGCTTTGTCTCAAACTCCAAATACCTGAAACTCAAGGATTTACCTCAGTTATTGAGACAAAATATGCATTTAAGGACACTAAATCTATCAAAATAAAGCCCTAAATGAGTCCAAATCATGGACTCATCAACACCCCCAACTTATATAAACTTTTGTTTGTCCTCAAGTAAAACTCAAGTTCGGCAGTTTAAAAAGGATGTCTCAAACAGTGCTACACAAGACTCAATTTACTCATGCAATGATCAATTGTGTATTCAAAGACTCAAGTTGTGACACACCATTATCAAAGATTCTCAAGTTCACAATACTTGGTTCAAATGCAAGTTCAAGCTCAACTAAGGTATTCAAATGCCCTCACACAAAGAATGATTCCATATTCACACACAATGGTTCAATCATTTAAAGCTCTAGAATCAAATGCAACGCTCACACTCACAAAGAAGAACACTATGCATGTTTTCACCCATAGGTTTGGCCGTATTTTCCAATTGACAATTGCTTCAGCTCACTCAAGATTAAAAAAAAAAGGTCTTTTCAAGGCTTGTAATGGGGCTGAGTGCAAATGTATGGTCATTTAGGTCAGTGACTTTTATCCTCATGAAATGTGGTGCTCACAACACTTCTTTTCCTCTTCTTTCATCATTTTCTTTAGTGTTTATAAGTCATCCCATTATTCATTTTCCATGGATTGTTCGAAAATCCCATTTCTTTTGTATTTTCATAACTTTATTCCATGACTTTTTCTTTTTCATTCTTTTCTTTTCTCTTCTTTTTTTGTATGGAGGGGTTTCATTTTTCTCAACACCATGGGTTAAAGGAGACTTTTCTTGCACTTCTTGACTTGCCTTCTCTTTTCACCACACCCCCAACTTAGGCTTTTGGCCTAAGTTGGCTATTCAATCAACCACAAATCAAGAGGATTATAGGTAGTGGATTTAAGAGAGGTCATGTTTTCATCAAGATTTTTTCCAAAGAAAGGTAAGGCTCAAGGGGTGTTCAAAAGATGTTCACACACACTCACAAGGTAGGCCACAAAAGAGGTATCTTTCAAAGTGGCTCACACTCTTCGAAGTTGCTTTAGATCATATCAAGAGATAGCGTTGCTTAGTCGACCGGACCAACGGGGTAAATTCTAGGTGTTATCATGCATGGTTCACAGTAAGCTCATCACACAAGGCATTGATACCAAAGTCAACCAAGACTCCACACTTTCACTATTATGCAATGTTAATCACAATAGACTCAATTCGATAATTGGCTAGTCACAACAAGATGCAAAGAGTTCACATATTCTCTATGCAACTTCAATTGGTCTCATCGTAGCCGCACATTCATGTTTGTTCGATTATGAGCACTATTTGAGTCATCGATATTGATCAAAATCGAGACTCAAATTTGCTAAAAAAACAACCACATTCAAGTATATACAAGAGGTGGCAAAATTTTTTTAGAAGGGTCAAAAAATCATTTGTAATTAAAGCAAAAGGAGCTACAAGCTCAAACATCCACAGAAAGCAGTGTATAACACAACACTATGGCTCACAACCCAATTACACGATCAAAACATTAGTCACAAAAGCACACAAAAGTGGGCCTCACCCCACCATAAATAAAAGTATTTGTCCTCAAATGCAAATAACATTATCCAAAATTTAAAATAAAATAAGACAGAGAGGGAGGTAAAGACGGGATCCTATCTAAAAAGTCGCTCCATCTGTATAGGCATTAGTGTTTGGTGCATCGGTCTGCACTTGGGCATCGGTGATCGGAGTCACCTCAGAGGTGCCAGCTCCACTAGAGACAGCAAAAGGTGTATTTGCCAGGGAAGCCTGCACAGCCGTATCTATCATGGCTGCTTCAGTCTCAGTCAGGTCCTCATCTGCAGCTCCCTCAGTCTCCTCAGGCATCTCTTCATCAGTGTCTGCCTCTGACTCAGGATTGGATGTCTGCTCCATTCTATCCTCATGTCCGGTGGTGGTCGGAGGCATCTCAGGCGCATCTGGAATCTTTACTGTTCCAAAGACCATGGACATATCGGTGGACTTAAACTAATCCACATCCTCCCACAACACAGCTAAAACAGCCTTTAAGGCTGTCACTTCTCTTGTGGCTTCTTGGTCATGTTCACACACCGCTATTCTAGCCTCGAAGGCATCAATGGTAGCTCTCAGTGGTGTCACAACATCAGTCAGGGAAGCCTGAATCATGCCAGGAATGGAGGTCTCAAGTCTGGCTGCCTGACGATCCGCATAATAGGCAAGTTGTCCCATCCGAAGTAGTGATGCTTGAGTGATCAGAGCCTTGGAGACAGTAACAACAACAAGTCTAAGAGGCAGTGCAACAACAAAAGGACCTGGAGTATCAGAAGGAGTAGCAGTGGCCGTAGATGTATCTGGAGGCCCAAGGGCCTGAGTAGGCAAAGATGCCTCTGCAAGTATGGAATCCGAGACCACAACCTGGGAAAGGTCCACCGGGGTTGCTTTTTGCATTTTCTCTGCCTGATCCTTTAGATATTCAGCTTTGATCCTCCGGATATCAGTAGAGGATGTGGGAATCACTTTCACATCTTTCTTTGCATCTCTAGGTACCTAAGCCCATTTGCACACCTCAGTGATCAATACCGGGAAAGGGAAGTGAGGTCTGGCGCTGCCTAGCACGCATATGCATCTAAGAAGCGATGGTGATCCCCAAATTTATCCTAGTTTCTTTTATGATGCAACCCAGACAGGCTACCTTGGCAAGGCGAATGATCGACTCATTTTGAGATGGCATAAATTGTGCTGCTGATAAAGCCGAACTAGAATCTTGCTGCTATGTTGAGATCTTTCTTTTCAATCAGAGCCCTTTCCTCCAACAACTTCAGAGTACCATCTGAAATCAGTAGGGCTAACCACTTCTTTATCTTTTCCAACTTTTATGTTCTGATCAAGTGCTGGCAGTGATCATTAATACGTGTGGACATGCCCAAGACTGTGTTGATCGCATCACTATCACAATTTACCCTCCTGCCTCTACAACCACGTAGTCAACCGCTCTGAAGGTTGTTGCTTGCTGGTTCCTCTGGGGTATCAATGCACTGTAGAACTCTCTGACCCAGTTTGGAATATAAGGACCACAGGGCTTGGTGAAGATTTGGAACTTGTGGTATTTCAGGCAATCCATTATTTCCAGGTATCTGTCGATCATTCCATTCGTAGACAGGCGTTTCTCCTCAAGGATCGTCCTTAGCCCTTTAGTCTTTAATCTATTCATTGACTTGGGAGGGGGGTGGTGCAAGCACCATTGCTTGCTCTGGAAAAGTAGTAAGATGGGCAGCATGAATAGTCCGGGTCCTAGACGGGTCATTCAACTTTTTAGAGTGTAGTTCTATCATGCATGCTTCTACAAGTTCATCATCATCAGACTCCATAGTTTACGGTTCCTGATGCGCACCATCACTTTCTGAGGTGGTAAGGTAAGTATCATAGATGCCGTCACTATCAGATCCTGCCTCAGGTGACACAAGTGCTTTTCCTTTACATTTTCCTTTTCCACCAATAGTGGAAAGTTTCTTAGTTATTCCCTTGGATGCAGCTGCATCTTCATTCAGTGTAATCCCTTTTGCTTTCCTTTGGCGTGGCATGTTTCTCCCAGCAACTTTAGATCTAGCCATGTCTGCAATCACAGTGGTAAAAGTTAGATATACTTTGATTAAATTCACAAGAACAATAGTTTTTAGACAGACTCGTCAAACCAGTCGGCGAGTCACCAATTAACTTTGACGAGCTAGATCAAGCTCGCCAAAATGATGGCTTAGAATCTAGGCAGGTAGGCGATAGGAAGGGCCTTTTGGCGAGTCACCGATAGCTTTTGGCGATCAAATGGTAGTCCGCCGAAATTTACAGTGCAATTTAAGAAACAGGGGTGCAGACAAAGGGTGACGGAGAAAACTTAGGTGAGTCACAAAATGCCCTCAGCAAACTCAGGTTTCTTGCCAAAAGTTAAAGAACTTGACAACGAATGAAACATGAAATTAAAGGCGAGATGGGGCATTAGGCGAACCGTTGAGTAGTTTGGCGAGCTTGACTCAGTTCGCCGATTGACCTAACGTGCCTATATTCAACCCAAATTCTCAAGGTCAACCCCGCAACCCCCGAAACAAAATCAAATGGTGCACAACTCAAATTAAGACTAGACTCATAGCACCTATAAACATGCAAGCACAACCCCTAGAGTTTTAATTCATTCTACGACACAAAATTACAGGATTACAATCCTAAAGAAACTACAGGCAAGATTGTCGAATTAAAGTAGGCAATCAAGCATTCTACTCAAATCAGAGAGGTCCATCACACTTCAACAGGATAAAATTGATTGCATAGGAGAACAAATACTGAAAGTAGATATGGGGTTTGGAAAGCCAACCTTTACTGCAAATTAAAACAAGACTGTAATGTTATGTGGCAAAGTAATCCAATTTTGAGAACAAATCAATCAACTAAAATAATTATAGAACGCGGAAATATTGAAAATACTAAGAAGGTAAGAGCTTGTGAAGATAGAAAGTGAGGGAAAGTAAAAAAAAATTATGCTTGCACTTTTGGCCTTATAAGAACCGTCCAGATCTCGCTCATTCGGCGAAATTAGTCGAAATCGTTGAACTACTAGGCGACACGCCGAACGATCACTTACCTCGCTGAATTGTTTATAACTTTCAGTTAAACTGAGAGTTCAACCGGCGGTCTAGGTCGGGATCGCTGAACTTTCCGGCAATTTGCCGACTGGGCCATTAGCTCGCCAATTCTTATATTTTTCAAATACTTTCCTCACTTTGTCCTACACATTTAATACACCATTATTCTAAAATAAACATAAATCTATAAAACCTTGGGTTGCCTCCCAAGAAGCGCCTTAGTTATAGTCGTGGCACGACTTCCCCACTTAGTCTTGATTCGTGGGGTAGAGACGAGACTACACATGACCCATTTGGGTCTCTAGCAGCTGAATATATATGAAATGGGAAGCAATTATCTCATTCAACATTGATATATTCTCTTTTATCTTATTCAGCATTAATGCATTCTCTTTTATCTCATTCAACACCTTGTCGTGATCTTCGACTTTGTGGAGAATGAGTGAGAGTGTTTCCGCTATTTGCCTATCCTCGTTCACACTAGGATTCACACGCTCATGAGGGGGAATGTACTAGTCTTTGTTTTTTTTCTGGTGCTCCCAAGTCCACTATCTTCTTGGTCACTAGATCCAGCTGGGTCAACAATGTAGCAACAATATGGTTCTTCTCAGTCTCTTTGTTGGTCATGGCCAGGTTATCAAGGAGCTGGGCTGCTATTGCATAGGGAAGTCGTGAGAGACCCCCTGGAAATATTTGGTCAGCCATTCTTCCATTTTCTGGGCCAAGACTTTTGTAGAAGTAGTCCAATAGCACGTTTTCTGAGATTCCATAAGTTGGGTGCTGGAGGAAGATTGACTTAAATTTCAGCCACAACTCATGGATTGACTCTCTTTCCGATTGTTTGAAACTTAGGATGCTATCCCTAATAGACATCATTCTTAGAGGAGACAAATCCATTTGTTCACCATTGCTATCAGACATGCTCCACTGTCCTAATCAAAACAAGCAAGCAAAACAAAAAACAAAAAATTAAGTTAGTAAAACTACAACTAACAAGAACGAAATCCAACTTAAGTAAAAATTCTCAACTAACACCACTCCCCGGCAGCGGCGCCATTTTGATGTTTGACGTAATCAAAGACACAACTTCCAATTCAAGTGTCAACGATCACATGTAGTAATATAACCCAACCGAATGGGTTGGGGTCAAGTCCCAAGGGAGTGGTTAGTAACTGAGAATTAAATATAAAAGTGAAATTTTGTTCTAGTCAATCATAGCTATAAATATTAACGAATAAAAACATACTAAATCTAAAGGTGATATGAATGCCAATTATCAATGGGGGGTTTGTATTCAACTAAGAAACAAAAACATTAAAAATATAAAGATGCGAGATAGGGAGACGAGATTCTTGTGATGTGATAGAAATATGGGATAAAATAAACAATCGGGTAAATGTTATTGATAGTAAATCAATGAATATTTGTAACTAGGCTAGACTTTAGTGAAGGTAAATTCTCTCTCAAGCAACTTACCCCGAATTAACTCGTTTTCTCGCGAACACCGAGTTGCAGCATTTAAGAGCAGCCTCCGCCTTAGCCCATTCACTCTCTCGATCTGAATGTGTGGTAAAAGGTCTAGGATTCACTCTCTCGAGCTGAACCCACGACGACCCAATAACCACTGGCTATCGATTTAGTAGTCTTAGTTTTAAAACCTCTCTCTCGAGCAAGCCAAAAACAATAAGATGAAATCATATTTGCAACTATAATCCCATTAAGTTCAAACACAACTACTAAACGAAATCACATTTAAACCACAAATAGACTAACACTAAGCAATGCCCAACAGGAAATTTAACCCATATTCAAAAAATCACACCCCAAGAATTGGGGTTTTAGCTAGACATAAAAAAAGATAGAAATCAATACCAACAAGTGTTTCCATCAAGTGGGTACGATAGAAAATGTCTTTAAACACGTCTAGGATGAAGAGTCTTGGATACCCACTTCCAATTCCTTGGAGTTGAAAACCTTTAAAACCTTCAAGCTCAAGAACAATGTCTCCCAAAAACTATAAGAACTAAAAATTGAAAATATTCTAAGTCTCAGTAATTCTCTACAACTTGGTACTAAGCTACAAAAATAAATAGGTATTTATAGTTTTCGAAAATTTATACTGCGAAGGACCACTCGACGCAGTTAGTCAGGATCGCCGATACACTCGGCGATCCGCCCTTTGGTCTGGTTCATCGCCTTTCAGCTTTTGCCTTCAACATCTTCGCATTTTGAATCATTAAGCGATAGGGAACTGTTTCGAAGAAATTCTCAGCGATGCACTGACTGCTCCCTTTCCTCGCAGACTTGATCATTTCCTTCAGGGCTCAGCATACTGGAACATTAGGCGAGTTTTGAGACCTTTCGACGATTCGCCTAACGGATTAGGCGATCTTCAGGCCGTCTTTTCTTCCATCTTTCAGCCGTTTTGATCCTTTTTGCCAAGTAGTGTCCATGCTTTGCCTCAAACTCCAAATACCTGAAACTTAAGGATTTACCTCAATTATTGAGACAAAATATGCATTTGAGGATACTAAATATATCAAAATAAAGCCCTAAATGAGTCCAAATCGTGGACTCATCAACTTTATCAAATTTTAAGAGTCATCATGAACATTAGTGTAAATACATAAGTCAAACCATTTCATAAGAAACCTTAAGCTTTACTTGTGCAATGAATAGACAAGATCCCATAATCCTATCTAATACTAAGTACCACTTTTGGGCCACCATGTTGATGCATATCATACCTTGACCTCATCATGTACATTAGTGAAAATACGTAAGTCAAACAATTTCATAAGCAACCGTAATCTATACTTGTGCAATGCATAGACAAGATCCCATAATCCTTTCTTTCTAAGTACCACTTTTGGGCCACCATGTTCATGCATATAATACTTTGACCTCATCCATAGCCAATACTCATAGACAAGGAAACATTCATGTTCATAACTTATAACAAGGAAAGCCACTCATAGCAACAATCCATATTAAACATGCATAAATTCATTCATCTTTATAGTATAAGAAAATCACACCATAACACCTTTCAAAGTCTACTTGTGCAATGCATGAATAAAGTCCCATACGCCCACTCACACTAAGTAGAGCTTCTCAAGAAGTCATAAGTAAAATTCATGTTCTTGTCATAATTCATATTCTTTGTCATGGAGGGAAATAACCTTAACCGACATAGACCATGTAAGCTACATGAAATCTGGTGTCATGCCCCTACACCGAAAAGAGGTGTCCTACTTGCCTAAGGTAGAACTAATTTGTTAGCTTAGGTGGATCCACTATCTAAAGACCTATGTGGGCACATAGTTATGGAATAGGGAGATTGCTTCTAGAAACTCGAACTATCTGATGTAAAAGGTTTCCATCTCATGAGATACTATTTTGGGAACCCGAACTAAATGGCGTAAAAGGAACCCATTTGGAAAGCCGGACTAACTGGCGTAAAAGCTTTCCATCTCATATCAATATCCTCTCAGTGCTTGGAAAAATCCCATTAAATTCATGTTAAGTCTTTACTTAAGTTCATGTTTATGAAGAATGCCCTAGCACTCAAACCAACATGGTATCATGATAGCTCAAAGATTCAATAGGTGAGAATAGCCTTTCAACCTTAGAATCACTAGTATGTGAGTAAACCTTTCACATCATGTTCATAGTGTGTTCATGAGAATAGCCTTTCAATCAACACACCAATATTATCATAGTTATAGACATTTCATGCATAGTCATGTGTAAGGGTATAGTGAAAATGATCTTTCAACAATACCGCAATTACACTATAATCATAAGATCTTCACTCTCTAAGTGAATCATAAGCACATACACAATTCTCATAAACATGTACAAACCCTCATAATTTGCCCTTAAAGGACCATGAATCACATTCAACCCAAACATCTAGAATTTCTACATTATATATGGAGAATATCATGATTCAATTACTCAATCAATATAGACATAATCTATTCACACGCTTCAATATTCAATCAACCCACATCATGAAGTCACAATTTAGTAATATGGGGAATTCATGGGTTCTTGGGATATTTCATCATAAATCAACAATAAATCATCAATTCAATCATAATCCATCATAAATCAACTATTGAAAAATGTTTTAGAAAGGAACCCATGACTTAGAGTGAACCCTAGCTTTTTGGGGAAATTGAAAGCTTTGAAATCTAGTTTTGATGGGATTCTATGGGTGGAAGCTACCCATAGATGAAAAGTCACCATACTTTGATAAAGAATTTTCAAAGATTTTGAGGAAGAAGCATTTATTTCTTCAAACCCTAGCTCCAATTCTACTCTTCTTCTTCTTTGAGTTTTAGAGAGAGAAATATTGTGAGGAAGATGAACTTTTGGTTTGATTTGGGTGTTTGAGAAAAAATGACTTAGTTTAGGGAATTTTGACTTAAAAACAACTTATATAGTGACCCCAAACTTACCCAAAACTACCTCACTTTAATTGGACTTAAAAAGGAAAAGACTTAATTAACCTTCATTAAGTGACCACGCTCAGGCACTACGAGGGGCCCCATGAGTCGTGATCATTACCACGAGCCGTGGTCCCACTCGTGAACTTGGGGCAGTAGCTAGGCACTTGGTGCAATAAGCTCACAAGCCCAAGGCATTCCCACGAGGGGCTCCACGAGCCGTGGTCAAGACCACTGGCAGTGGTCCCTCTCGTGGTCCTTGAGGCAGCAGCTATGCTACTTGGGGCCTTAAGCTAATTTGCCCAAGGCATCTTCACGAGGGGATCAATGAGTCGTGGTCTATTTCGTGGACCTTGAGGCATTAGCTAGGCCACTTGGTGGGTACTCCTTTTTGGCCAAGGCAACTCCATGAGGCCTGCCACGAGCCTTGGTCAAGACCACTGGCCATGGTGATGGCCGTGAAGTTAGGGCAGTGTGCTCCAAGGTTGGGGCAGCCTCGACCTTTGGCCTTGGCTTGGCCCATTTGCCTTGGCACTTGCCCTTTGGCTTTGGCACTTGTAGCCCTCACTTCAACTCTAGATGGTCTACTAATCTACAAGGGGTCATTTTATGATTTTTTAACCCTTACGTTTAGCTCTAGTTTAGCCTATTAGTTTCCAAAGTGTTACATTATCCCCCCCTTGGGAATATTCATCCTCGAATGACGATTTAGACACCTTACGAAAATTAAGACTCAAGACTAGCAGCCCATTATGCATGCAATATCAAAATAATGCAGAATTCCAAGGAGGAATCATCAACTCCATCTCAAGACATAATCAATTCAAGACAAGGAAGTGGGAGCTACGTCCACAACCCATTATGTACAAAACTCATCATTTCACATAATCATAGGAGGAACTACCTTCTCCAACTAAAACAAGCTCAACACAACATTATGGAGCCAACATGCCATTTCATCAAAAGCATATCAAAGCATGTTCATCAAATCATCTGATGAAGTCAATTATGCAATCATCATACTAAAATGCACAATAACATGAGGAACATATAAATCATGAAATCTTATTTTTATACTAAACATGAATTCTCACAAGAACATGCATATCACAAGGTAACCATGATACATAGCACGCACATAACTCCCAAAACACCAAACTCAAGAGAAACTACTTACCTCAAGCTTGGATAAAAGTAAAAGGAAAAATATGAGGATATCGGGACTTCATATCGGCCTCGACCTCCCATGTAGCACCCTCAACTAAATTATTCCTCCATAAAACCTTTACGGAGGCTTTCCTTGTTTCTCAACCTTTTGACTTGCCAATCTAAGATTTCTACCGGAACCTCTTCATATGAAAAGCTCTAATCAACTCCCAACCCTTCTAAGGGGATGATAGATACCGGATCACCAATACACTTCTTAAGCATAGAAACATGAAATGCCAATCTAATCAGGGTCAACTCATTTGGCAAGTCTAACTTGTAGACAACTTTCCCAACATGTTTCAAGATTTGATATGGGCCGACTTACCGGGGACTAAGTTTCCCTTTCTTGCCAAACCTCATCACATCTTTCATAGGTGAGATTTTCAAATAGACCCAATCATTAACTTCAAATATTAGATCCCTTCTTATAAAATTGGCATAAGACATTTTCCGACATTGGTTCGTCCTCAACCTTTCTCTAATGAGTCGGACTTTCTCAATGGCCTCATAAACTAGTTCGGGACCAATTAGAGCAATTTCACCTACTTCAAACCAACCAACCGGAGATCTACATCTCCTACCATACAATGTTTCAAAAGGAGCCATGTCAATACTTGAGTGGTAACTATTGTTGTAGACAAACTCTATTAACGGTAGATGGTCATCCCAATTACCTTTAAAGTCTATAACACATGCCCTCAACATATCCTCTAAGTTTTGGATGGTGTGCTCCACTTGACCATCCGTTTGAGGGTGAAAAGTGGTACTAAGCTTCACCTTAGTGCCAAGCCCTTTTTGGAATGACTTCCAAAAGTGTGAAGTAAATTGAGTACCCCGATCTGAAATAATAGATAAAAGAACCCCATACAACTTCACTATCTCCTTGATATATACAACTTGGCATAGTCTTCTACCGAGAAAGACACCTTGACTGGAATAAAGTGGGCTGATTTCGTCATTCGATCGATAATGACCCAAATAGAATCATGTTACCTTCGGGTACGAGGCAAACCCACTATAAAATCCATATTCACATCTTTCCACTTCCAAGTGGGAAGGTCTATATCTTGGGACAAACCTCCTGGCCTTCGATGTTCGGCCTTAACTTGTTGACAATTCAGACACTTGGCTACAAAACCTACTATATCTTTCTTCATACCATTCTACCAATAGACTTCTCGTAGGTCACGGTACATCTTGGTGGCTCCCAGATGAATAGAATACCGCAAACCATGAGCTTCTTCTAGAACTTTCCCTCTCAAACCATCAACATCCGGAACACATAACCGACCTTGGTACCTAAGCACCCCATCTCCCCCTTGGGAGAAAGCCTCAGCGACTTTTTGAGTATCAACTCTTTCAACTCAACTAATATAGGATCAAGGTCTTGCTTAGACTTCACGTCCATCAAAAAGGATGATTCGGAACCATTATGGACCATGACACCACCCTTGGTGGAATTTAATAGTTGAACACCTATCCGGGCCAACCTATGCACATCACGAACTAAGGGCATCCACAACTACATTAGCTTCGCCGGGGTGGTATAGGACACTCATGTCATAATCCTTCAAGAGTTCTAACCACCTTCTTTGTTAGAGATTCAAGTCCTTTTGAATAAACACATATTGAAGACTCTTGTGATCGGTGAACACATCAACATGCACCCTATATAGATAATGTCTCCATATTTTTAAAGCAAACACAACCGCCGCTAATTCGAGATCATGGGTCGGATAATTCTTTCCATGGACCTTGAGTTACCTTGAAGCATAGGCAATCATTTTACCATATTGCATAATCACACATCCCAACCCTACTCTAGAGGCGTCGTAATACACAACAAAACCATCGGTACCCTCCAATAAGGTCAACACCGTAGCGAAAGTAAGTCTATCTTTCAACTCTTAGAAGCTTTTCTCACAAGCCTCTGACCACTCAAACTTAGCTTTCTTTTGAGTCAAGGCCGTCAACGGAGAAGCAATTGAGGAAAAACCCTCAACAAACCTCCTATAGTAACCGGCCAAACCCAAAAAGCTTCTAATATCGATAGGAGTTAGAGGTCTAGGCCAACCCTTAACCGTATCTATCTTCTTAGGATGTACCTCAATAACCTTGCTCGACACAATATAACCAACAAAGGCTATGGACCTTAGCCAAAACTCACATTTACTAAACTTTGCATACAATTCGTGGTCCTTAAGGACTAGCAATACAATCCTCAAATGGTCCATGTGTTCATTTTCACTCCTCGAATAGATCAAAGTATCATCGATGAATATAATCACAAACATATCAAGGTAGTGCCTAAACACCATATTCATTAGATCCATGAATGTCGTTGGGGCATTAGTTAGACCAAAGGACATTACTAGGAACTCATAGTGACCATATCTTGTTTAGAAGACCGTCTTGGGAATGTCAACCCCTCTCAGCCTTAGTTGGTGATAGCCCGAACGTAGATCAATCTTGGAAAAGTAATTAGCCCCTTGAAGTTGGTCAAACAAGTCGTCAATTCTAGGAAGGGGATACTTATTCTTTATGGTCACCTTGTTCAATTGGCAATAGTCAATACACATTCTAAGGGACCCATCATTCTTTCTAACAAATAATACAGGAGCACCCCATGGAGAGATACTCGGTTGAATAAAAACCTTATCTAGTAAATCCTTCAATTGCTCCTTTAACTCTTTCAACTCTGCCGGAGCCATTCTATAAGAAGGAATGGAGATAGGTTGCGTATCCGGCAAAAGATCAATGCCAATCTATTTCCCGTTTGGGAGGAATGCCGGGCAAGTCATCAGGAAAGACTACCGAAAATTCATTCACCATGGGGACTGACTCTAGGGAAGGGGTTTCGGATTAAACATCCATCACCCTAACAAAATGGTAAATGCACCCCTTGGAGATCATTTTCCTAGCTTTGAGACAAGAAACAAATTGACCTATATGGATTGAATTCCCCTATTTCCATTCTAAAATAGACTCATTTGGGAATTGAAACTTAACCACCCGAGTCTACAATCAATAGAGGCGTAACATGCATTTAACCAATCCATGCCTAAAATCACATCAAAATCTAACATGTCTAACTCTATCAAATCCACCAAGGTAACTTTATGGGACAAATAAATAGGACAACTCATATAGACTCTTTTTGCCACTACCGAGCCACCAACCGGGGTAGTAACCGAATAAGTCTCTACTAACACTTCGGGGAGTATTTCAAACTTCATAGCCACAAGAGGTGTAACAAAGAAAAAAGTGGCACCAGGATCTAACAAAGAATATACATCAATAAAAATGACTTGTAACATACCGGTCACCACATCCGGGGAGCTCTCTTGGTCACCTCGGGATTGAAGAGCATGGAAGCGGTTTTTCTTGGAAGCATCGGAATTTGGACCGCTGGGAGGGACTTGCTTGCCCTCTCTTCCTTGGGCCTTAAGCATGGGACAATTTCTCATTATATGACCGCTCTTCCCACAACTATAGCAAACATTCGTGCCAACTAGGCACTGACCATCATGCTTCTTACCGCACTTAGAACAAGTAGGCCTTACCATAGAAGATCCACCACTATTGCTTCTTTGAGTCTTAGGGTTAGACACCCTATCTTTTTTTACTCTTGGAGCACTAGAGGCGCCTTGGTTGGAGAACCTTCTCTTGAACCTTGGTCGACCTTAACCTTTGGATTTACCCTTGGAAGAATTTCCATCATCGGTCCTTGCTCTCTTCACCTCTCTATTCATTTTCTTGAGCTTTTCTCCTTAATTTTCTCCGCATGGACCATTAGACTTGAAATATTCATACTTGGGATAAGCATTGCCGAACGACATTCATTGACTACCAATTCGGACACTCCCATCACAAATTTATTCATTCTAGCCCTTGAGTCTGCCACCATGGTTGGAGCATACTTGGATAGTTGGGTGAACTTGAGAGCATACTCCTTCACACTCATACCTCATTGCCGAAGGTTTATGAACTCTTCCATTTTTTGTTCTCTCAATTAAATGGAAAATAACCTATCAAGAAACTCCAATTTAAATGATTCACATCCTATTGGGCCCGCTTCAATGGGTCTCTCACCTTTCCATTAGTCATACCAAACTTGAGCCACATCCTTTAGTTGGTAGGCGACTAGCTCCACCTTCTCCTCCGAAGACACCCCCATAGCGTCAAGCACTTTGGAAACCTCATCGATAAATCTTTGGGGATCCTCCTCCATCTTAGAGCCAAGAAACTAGGGAGGATTCATCCTTGTAAAATCCCTCAATCTAGAAGCCACGGTATTCACATTAGGGTTTACACGGGGCCCAACATCCATGTTGGCTTGGGTCATCATAGCTTGAGCCAATGTTAGAAAAGCTGACCTAATTTACATATCTGTCATAGCCGGGGGGATCAACCGGAGCTTGATTGACTTGAGGAGATTGATTACCTTGAGGAACTCCTTGATTCACATTCTCATCTTCCACCCTTCTAGCATTCACCCTTCATGTATTCATTTCCTGAAGACACAAGAGAAGGTTAAGGAAAAGGACTTTATAAAGTTAAAACTATATGGCACGACTTAAGAGTAATGAAGAAGTGAAATTTCCTAAACATCTTATAACCTCTTATTCATAAATGAGGCGTGCTTCACACCCATGAATAAGACTCTACTAGACGTGGTTTATGAGAAATCATTCTAGAATCATTCTAAACCTTATGCTCTGATTACAAAGTTTTTCACGACCCAGGGGTACCCCCTAGATGTAACACGGCGTACTTGAACTCGAAGGGGTCTCATACAAGCCCTTAGCATATCATGACATAAGATGATAGAAATGATACGAAATTAAAACTTTTCACGATCGAAGACTTTTCTTAAAATCAAAGGGAGTCTAAAAATTGTCTCAATAACCATCTAATACAATCGAGTATCAATAAGGGTCATAGCCCTTTACAACATAGTCTCAAAAAGAGAATATAGGTAAGAAACTAGAAATGAATAACTCTCATCCTCGAACCATGAGGACACACCAGAAGCAAGGAGAGAATCGATCCAAGCTTTGAACAATAGGAGCAACACACCTCAACAACTGGCCCTACACTTACAGAAAAATGTAGAAAATATGGGTTAGTACAAAATTGCACTAAGTATAAAAGTCATGCATAAAAATCCTTAAAACATGCAAAAAGGGACATTTTAGTTGAAGCCGTGCACTTTATCAAATTTTAAGAGTTATCATGCACATTAGTGTAAATACATAAGTCAAACCATTTCATAAGCAACCCTAAGCTATACTTGTGCAATGTATAGACAAGATCCCATAATCCTATCTAATACTAAGTACTACTTTTGGGCCACCATGTTCATGCATATCATACCTTGACCTCATCCATAGCCAATACTCAGAGACAAGGAAACATTCATGTACATAACTTGTAACAAGAAAAGCTACTCATAGCAACAATCCATATTAAACATGCATAAATTCATATATCTACATAGTATAAGAGAACCACACCATAACACCTTTCAAAGTCTATTTGTTCAATGCATGAATGAAGTCCCATACCCCCACTCACACTAGGTAGAGCTTCTCAAGAAGTCATAAGTATAATTCATGTTCTTGTCATAATTCATATTCATGTCATGGAAGGACATAGCCTTAATCGACATAGACCATGTGAGCTACATGGAATCTGGTGCCATGCCCCCACACCGAAAAGAGGTGTCCTACTTGCCTAAGGTAGAACTAGTTTGTTAGGTTAGGTGGATCCACTATCTAAATACCTATGTGGGCACATAGTTATGGGATAGAGAGCTTGCTTCTAGAAACTCATACTAACTGACATAAAAGGTTTCCATTTCATGAGATACTATTTTGGGAACCTGGACTAAATGGCGTAAAAGGAACCCATTTGGAAAGCCAGACTAACTGGCATAAAAGCTTTCCATCTCATATCCATATCCTCTCGATGCTCGGTAAAATCCCATTAAATTCATGTTAAGTCTTTACTTAAGTTCATGTTTATGAAGAATACCCTAGCACTCAAACCAACATTGTATCATGATAGCTCATAGATTCAATAGGTGAGAATAGCCTTTCAACCTTAGAATCATTAGTATGTGAGTAAACCTTTCACATCATGTTCATAGTGTGTTCATGAGAATAGCCTTTCAATCAACACAACAATATTATCATAGTCATTAACATTTCATGCATAGTCATATGTAAGGATATCAAGAGAATGATCTTTCAACAATACCACAATTACACCATAATCATAAGATCTTCACTTTCCAAGTGAATCATAAGCTCATACACAATTCTCATAAACATGTACAAACCATTATAATTTTCCCTTCAAGGACCATGAATCATATTCAACCCAAACATCTAGAATTTCTACATTAGATATGGAGAATATCATGATTCAATAAACTCAATCAATATAGACATAATCGATTCACATGCTTCCATATTCAATCAACACACATCATGAAGTCACAATTTAGTAATATGTGGAATTCATGGGTTCTTTGGGGATTTCATCATAAATCATCAATTCAATCATAATCAATCATAAATCAACCATTGAAAACGTTTTAGAAAGGAACCCATGACTTAGAGTGAAACCCTAGCGTTTTGGGGAAATTGAAAGCTTTGAAATCTAGTTTTGAAGGGACTCTATGGGTGGAAGCTACCCATAGATGAAAAACCACCATACCTTGATAAAGAATCTTCAAAGATTTTGTGGAAGAAACATTGATTTCATCAAACCCTAGCTCCAATTCTACTCTTCTTCTTCTTTGAGCTTTAGAGAGAGAAATATTGTGAGGAAGATGAACTTTTTGTTTGATTTGGGTGTTTGAGAAAAACGACTTAGTTTAGGGAATTTTGACTTAAAAACAACTTATATAGTAACCCCAAGCTTACCGAAAACTACCTCACTTTAATTGGACTTTAAAAGGAAAATACTTAATTAGCCTTCATTAAGTGACCACGCCCAAGCACCACGAGGGTCCCCACGAACCGTGGTCATTGCCACAAGTCGTGGTCCCACTCGTGAACTTGGGGCAATAGCTAGGCATTTGGTGCCATAAGCTCACAAGCCGCATTCCCACGAGGGGCTCCACGAGTCGTGGTCATGACCACTGGCCGTGGTCCCTCTCATTGTCCTTGAGGCAGTAGCTATGCTACTTGGGGACTTAAGATTATCTGCCCAAGGTATCTTCACGAGGGGATCCACGAGTCGTGGTCAAGACCACTGGCCGTGGTCCCTCTTGTGGACCTTGAAGCAGTAGCTAGGCCACTTGGTGGCTACTCCTCTTTGGCCGAGGAAACACCACGAGGCTTCCCACAAGCCATGGTCAAGACCACTGGCCATGGTGATGGCCATGAAGTTGGGGCAGTGTGCTCCAAGGTTGGGGTGGCCTTGGCCTTTGGCCTTGGCTTGGTCCCTTTGCCTTGACACTTGCCCTTTGGCCTTGGAACTTGTAGTCCTCACCTCAACTCTAGATGGTCTACTAATCTACGAGGAGTCATTTTATGATTTTTAACCCTTACGTTTAGCTCTTGTTTAGCCTATTAGTTTCCGGAGTGTTACAACAAGAAAAAAAATCAAGAAAATTTGGCTGAATCCAAAGAAGAGATGGACGATCTCTGTGCAATTCTTTCAGAATGCAACTTGGTTGGAAATCCAAGATAATGGTGGATAGATTATGGTGCCTCATGTCATGTTTGTGCCAACAAAAAAATATTTGCATCATATATTCCAGCACGAACAGACGAGAAGTTGTTTATGGCGAACTCCGTTGCTGCAAAGGTGGAAGGAACTTGCAAGGTCCACTTAAAGATGACCTCGGGAAATGTGGTAACTTTGAACAGGGTTTTGTATGTTCTGAAGTTGCGAAAGAACTTAGTTTCTATACCAGTTCTGACCAAGAACGGATTCAAATGTGTATTTGTTTCTGATAAAATTGTAGTGAGTAAGAATGAAATGTATGTAGGAAAATGTTACCTCATTGAGGGCCTCTTCAAACTCAATGTAATTGCAATTGATATGAATAAAGATTCTGCTTCTTCTTACTTGCTTGAGTCAAAATGTTTATGGCATGAACTTTGGGACACATTAATAACAAAACCTTGCAAAAATTGATCAACTTAAATATTTTTCATAAGTTTGAGTTCAATAAATCAAATTGTCAGGTTTGCATTTAATCTAAGTATGTTAAGCATCCTTATAAATCTGTTGAAAGGAATTCATACCCCTTAAAATTGATTCACACTGACATTTGTGACATGAAGTCAACACCATCACATGGTGGGAAAAAGTATTTTATAACTTTTATTGACGATTGCACTAGATATTGTTATGTCTATTTGCTAAATGGTAAGGATGAAGCAATAAATGCATTTAGGCAATATAAAACTGAAGTTGAAAATCAGTTGGATAAAAATATCAAAATGATCAGAAGTGATAGAGGTGGAGAATATGAATCTCCATTTGCAGAAATATGTTTGGAAAATGGAATCATCCATCAAACTACTGCTCATTACTCTCCTCAATCTAATGGAATTGCGGAAAGGAAAAACCAAACTTTAAAGGAATTGATGAATGCCTTACTTATAAGTTCAAGTTTACCACAAAACTTGTGGGGGGAATCTTTCCTTACAGCAAATTAAATACTCAATGGAGTTCCTCACAACAAGATACATGTTATTCCATATGAGAAATGGAAATATAGAAAACCAACTTGAAATATTTCAAAGTGTGGGGGTGTCTAGCCAAAGTCCAAGTTCTTATACCTAAGAGGGTCAAAATAGGACCTAAGATTGTAGATTGTGTATTCATTAGATATGCCACAATAGTAAGGCATGTCAATTTTTAGTTCATAAGTCCGAACATCTGGACACATAACAATACGATAATGGAATCAGATATTGCTGAATTCTTTGAACATGTCTAGTTGTATAAAACTAGAATTGAGTCATCTAGTGAGAGGTCTAAACGACCTCGAGAAGAATCAAAAGAGAATGTGCCTAATGAAGAGAGTACGAGCCGCAATAAACTTCAAAGGACAACTACTTCATTTGGATCTGACTTTATAACATTCTTCCTAGCAAGTGAGCCTCAAACATTCAAAGAATCTATGTTGTCTACCTACTCAACCTCTTAGAAGGAGGCTATCAATAGTGAGATTGAGTCAATCTTAAGCAATCATACTTCAGAGTTGGTTGATCTTCCTCCGGGAAACAAACACTTGGGTTGGAAATGGATTTTCCAAAGGAAGATGAAAGATAATGGAACTATTGACAAATATAAATCAAGACTTGTTGTCAAAGGCTTTAGACAGAAATAAGGTCTTGATTATTTTGACATGTACTCGTCAGTGACTAGGATTACATCAATTAGGATGTTAATTGCCCTAGCTAAAGTAAATGGTCTTGAAATCCATCAAATGGATGTGAAAATCACCTTCTTAAATGGAGAGCTAGATAGAGGAAGATATTTACACGTAACATCCTGAGGGCTTCGTAGTTCCTAGTAAAGAAAAGAAAGTATGCAAGCTTGTTAAGTCACTTTATGGACTAAAACAAGCACCGAAACAATGGCATGCAAAATTTGATCAATCCATGTTGCCAAATGGATTAAAGATCAATGAATGTGATAAATTTGTCTACATTGAAGACATTCCAAATTAGGAGTTAATTGTTTGCCTATATGTGGATGACATATTGATAATGAGCAAGGACATTGCTAATGTAAAAGCTACTAAGCATATGCTCGCTAGTAAGTTTGATATAAAAGATCTAGGAGTTGCCAATTTGATATTGGTAATTAAGATTCATAAAATCCCCACGGTCTAGCATTGTCTCAATCTCATTATTTTTGAAAGGTACTTGAAAAGTTCAAGTACTTGAATTTCAAAAGGGCAAAGACCCCAATTGATGTGAACCTTGATCTTGCTAAGAATAAAGGTGAAAGTCAATCGTAATTGGATTATACCAGAGTATTGGGAAGTTTAATATACGTCATGAACAGTACACGACCCGACATAGCCTACGCTATAAGTAAATTGAGTTGATACACAAGTAATCCAAATCAAAATCATTGGATGGCAATGAAAAGGGTTTTGGGGTACTGAGATGATACTCAAAACTATGTTTTGCATTACAACAAATATCCAGCAGTTGTTGAAGGATATAGTGATGCCAATTGGATTATTGGGTCAACTGAAATGAAATTCACGAGTGGATATATTTTCACTATTGGTGGAGAAGCAATATCTTGGAAATCATCCAAATAAACATGTATAGCTCGCTCTACAATGGAGTCTGAATTCATCACCTTAGATAAGATAGGTGAAGAAGCTGAATGACTCTGGAATTTCTTAGAAGATATTTCGTTTTGGCCCAAACCAATGGCCCCTATATGCATACACTGCGATAGTCAAGCTGCAATAGGAAGGGATGGAAGCGTTATGTATAACGGCAAGTCTCGTAACATACGACGGAGGCACGACTTGTTAGACAACTACTCTCTACTGGAATTATCATAATTGACTATGTAAAGTCAAATGATAGTGTCGAATCCACTTACAAAAGGCCTAACTAGAGAGGAAGTTGAGAGATCATCGATTTGGAATAGGACTATGACCGATAACAAGTCATCGTGGCGGTAACTCTACCTAGAAGACTGGAGATCCCAAGATCTAGGTTCAAGGAGATCAAACAAAGTCATACATGACAGTTCAACATTGTCAAAAATTATTTTATGGACCATTCTCATGATGAGACAATGTTCAGTAACCAGGATAAAGGCATAAGGACTTTTTAATGGTTTCTAAGTTTGATATAGGGTATATCAAATAGTGTATATACGGGATAACATATTTAGAAACCACCTATGTAAGTGTGAAGTGTAAGTCGTTTCAAGGAGAATCTGGTAAGCCTAGTTCACCAAGCATTTATTAACCAAGACGTCCTCATGGCTGAAATGAACAAAATAATGAAAACCAAAAAATAGTTCAAGGGTTGATTGTGTGACTTATGTTGTCTAGGTATACACCAAAGCTTGATGGTTCAAAAATATCAAATCTACCAATTGACTGAGTATATCTGATATATGTTCACTACAGAAAGTTCAAAGGGAAACCTACTTATCCAAATGTAATTAACCCTTACTTACGAGACACACAAGTTTTTGGTCATATGTTTTAACAATAGTCATTCCTCATTCTTTTGGGGGATTGTTGGGTTGTAGCAAGATGTGAATGGGAAATAAGAATGAATGTGAAATTGGGAAATGTGGGGGAACCTATTTGAGGGAAAATGAAAAGTCATTTCTCTCATATTGGTAGAAGAAAAGAAAAATGTTGTCCTTATATTAGGAAACACTTCCTTTAGATCTTAAAGGGTTAAGAAGATGGTGCTCCCTCGCGTCGCGTCGCTCGCTCGGCCTCAGCCTCGGCTTTGGATTTGGATTTAGATTTGGCAACTGATTGATTGATAATATTTTTAGGCAATTTTTTTTAATCAATCACATTAATTAATTTCCTTTTTTAAAAAATTAATTCAAAATTATTTGAAAATTCACGCGTAACGATAAAGTCGCTCTGAAGGGACCTGTTCCTCACGAATAGACATTATTTTTCTCAAAAGACACAACGTTCTGAAAAGACATGTCTGAACAGATGCGTTCACACCATTGTCCGAACAAACGCGTTCCTTGCTGCAATTGGCTATAAATAGAGAGGTCTTTCTCATTTTTCAAACACTGAAAACTTTTCTCTCTTTTGCATACATTTTCTTACAAATCAAATAGTCGATCGACTGAGTATGTGTGTGCTCTCGTTGCTATTCTTGAGTTCACTGAAATTATTGAAGTTTGAGGTATCGCTACTTCTCTGATAGTTAATCCATTTTATCGTGGGAGGAACTAATCTACAACCTCGGGTACTTAAGGGGATTAAATTTCTTAATGAAACAGAGTGGGCTCTGTGGATTCGGATTATTTATTTTGTATCTGTTTCATCTTTTTATGTTTCTAATTTTCCTAACCTAAATACAGGAGATAAAAGTTTTTCATAAAAAAATACTATTATAATCAAGATTGAAGGATATGAAAAGATACTTCTAAAGATAACTTCTGACAAGATGTCGACTCTCAACAAAGTTCTGCACGTTCCTACAATGAAAAATAATTTAATTTCAGCAGGACAACTCATTAAATATGAATTGAAGTGTGTGCTTGTTAGTGATAAAAGTGTGATAAAATTGTGATAAATAAGAAAGAGATGTTTTTAGTAAATGGCTACAAAATTCAACTTCTACTTACCTGTTAGAGTCAAATGCTTTATGACTTGTTCGTTTAGGGTATATCAACCATAATAATTTGTATAAATTGGTCAACTTAGAAGTATTTTCTGAATTCGAGTGTAGTAAATCAAAATACGAAATTTGTGTTGAATCTAAGTTTGTTAAACATCCATATAAGTCAGTGAACATGAATTCAAATTCTTTAGACTTAATTTACGCAAATATATGATATGAAGTTAATACCATCTAGTAGTGAAAAAAATATTTTATATTTTTTGACGATTGCACTCGATATTATTATGTGTTTGTTTAATAGTCATTGACGCAATACAAGAATAAAGTGGAGAATCAATTGAATAAAAACATAAAAATAATTTAAAATGATATGGATGAAGAATACAAATTTCCTTTTACAAATATATATTTAGAATATGAAATTATTCATCAAACTATTGCTCTCTATACATCACAATCTAATAGAATTGATGTTGAATGATTTATTAATATGTTCTGATTTATCATAGAGTTTATGGGGGAAAGTTATTCTTAAAGCTAATCAAATACTCACCAGGTTGCCCCCCAACAAAACTTAATATATTCCATATGAATTATGGGAAGGAAGAAAAATCAATTTGAAATATTTCAAAGTGTAGGAGAGTTTAGAAAATGCACATTTTCGTTTATCTAAAAGGATAATTAGAATTAAAAATTGTGAATTATGTTTTCATTGGATATACCACGAATAGCAAGGTCTGTTGATTTTTTATTCACAAATTTGTCAATCACAAAATTCATATTAATACGGTAAATGAACCAGATAATGTTGACTTTTATAAACACATTTATCCGTATAAAATTCAATGTGAGTCGTCAAGTAAAAGATCTAAACATTCATGGAAAGAACCAAAAGAAAGTCTACCAAGTAAAGATTTTCCAATGCATAGTTAAACACCAAAGGACATGCACTTCTTTTCGATCGGAGTTTGTAACATTCCTACTTAACATGAGCCTCAAGCATTTAAAGTAATGATGTCTTCGTCTGAATTAACATTTTGAAAAAACAGGCAGTCAACAGGGAGATTAATCTATCTTTAATAACCATACATAAAAACTAATTGATCCTCCTCTTCAAAATAAGCCTTTAGGATCAAAATTAATTTTTTAAATAAAAATGAATGCTAATAACACAATTGAAAAATATAAGGTCAGACTTGTGGTCAAAGATTATAGACAAAAATAGGATTTCGATCACTTTGACATATACTTGCCAGTAACAAGAATAACATCTATTCGGGTATTAATGACGCTAACGATCGTAAATGGTCTCAAAATTCATCAAATGGATGTTAAGACGACATTCTTAAATGCAAAATTAAAGGATTAAATTTACATGAAACAACTTGAGGGATTTGTGATTCCAGATAAGTAAATAAAAGTGCAAACTTGTTAAATCATTTTATGGACTCAAACAAATATTAAAACAATGAAGTGCTAAATTTGACCAAACAATATTAGCAAAAGAATCAAAAATCAACGAGTGTGATTGCCTACATTAAGAACACTCTAAATCATGAACTCATTCTTTGTTTATGTTTTGATGACATGTTTATAATGAGTAAATATACTTACTATATAAATTCTACTAAACGCATGTTGCATAGTAAATTCCATATGAAGAATTTAGGAGTTGTTGATTTGATCTTAGAAATCAGAATTCACAAAACTACAAAAAGGCTAGCGTTATTGCAGTCTTATCACATTTAAAGAGTACTTGACAATTCAAGTATTTAAATTTTAATATTGTCAAGACCCTAATTGACGTGAGCTTCACATTTTAAAATTATGAAGGTGAAATTGGCTCACAATTGGACTATGCAAGAGTGTTGGAAAGTTTGATATATATATATATGATAGATTGTATGCAATCAGATATAACATAAGCAATTAGCAAATTGATTCGTTCACTAGTAATTCCAACCAAACTTGTTGGATGACAATGAAATGAGTTTTGAGGTATCTAAAACATACATAAAATTATGTATATATTCCATTATGATTGAAGGAGTGATGCAAATTAGATCACCGAGTCAGATAAAGTAAAATCACAAGTAGATATGTATTTATCCTTGGTGGAGGAGCAGTATTTTAAAAAGTCATCTAAACATATATGTATTGCTCGTTCTACAATAAAATCTAAATTTATCGCTTTAAATAAAATCAGTGAAGAAGTTGAATGATTCTGAAATTTATTAGAAGACATTTCATTCTGATCCAAACCTCTAAGACATATATGCATACATTGTAACAGTCAAGCAGGTACACGTAGGGCAGAGAGAGTTTGGTACAATGAAAAAGCTTGTCATATAAGACAAAGATATAATATTGTGAGACAACTACTCTCTAGTAAAATTATCACTACTGACTATGTAAAATCTAGAGATGATGTGTCAGATTCACTTACAAAAGTCTGGGCAAAAGAGGCAATTGAAACATCATTTAAGGGAATGAGTTTAAGGCTTATGAAAAGTTATCATGAAGATAACTCTAACTAGCAGAGTAGAGATCTCAAGAATTAGGTTCAAGGAGATCATATAAAGTTGTGACTGACGCTTCGACATTGTCAAAGAAGTAACACAATTCATTCTCATGATGAAGACAATATTTATGAATGATAATAAAATATTAAGGTTTTTAACTGTCACGATCCAATCCATTGGGCTGTGCGGGCACCTACACTAACACTCTAGTAGGAGAACCCTCATATACTAATTATTAAGACATGCGGAACTTTAAGGAAAACGGAGATAGATGAAATAACCGGGTTTCATAAATAAGAACTTTTACAACAATTTCGGGTTAAGACTCGTAAATTAGTTAACGCCCTCAAGAATCTAGTCTAAACAGTTACAAGAGTTACTAAGAGTACAAACTGGACATAATAAATAAAATACACAGCTCCCACCATGCGGAAGGAAGAATAGAAGTTGCTCGAGAATTTCTTCGTCTTCACCTAATGAGACACCACCAATCCTGCATCCAGACTATGCCAAAAAGACATAGCAAGAGTAGTATCAGTACAAACCACACGTACTGGTAGGCATCATTGGTCAACCCGACGCCCACCGCATAATACAAGAATTTACTAGTAAGAACATGCAATAAGAACACTCGTTTCTCCACCTTTTCCCTCTCTCGAATTCCTCCAAATTACATTAGCACCCTTACTACTAACCTTCATATCAGTCCACCTACTTACTAGGCTCTTGATTATAACCTAACCATTCTAACTCATAGAAAGTCCACAATTGCAACAACCAACATACCCCTGAACAAACACTCACACACGACATACCCTTGCCTTCTCTTCATCTTACCCAGTTCCTACGACATGACACATTTTATCAAGGCTTCTTAACTACCAACCACGAATCCCTTTCTTTCATAGAGGAAACTACCGAAGTATTTCCATCATGTACACTACCCCCCACTTCTCACCCTCGCAACACACAGACAGTCTCTCCCCTCACATATTACCGACCCTTGAACCCTTCCCAGGTCATTCAACAAGAACATACATAACAAGTTTACTCGACATAGAAGAACAATCAGACATATGTTGTCAACATTTTCGAAAAAATACTGTATCAAATATTACTTACGAACAACGGAGCATTTCATAATTCTCAAGATATGCAGTTATGTCAAGTCAATGGTCCTCTCATGGAACCCAAACCCAAACTGTTAGCTTACCAGAACGTGGCACCCGATCCAAGGTTTATGCCGAAATGTGACAATCAATCCATATATTTATGCTGGAACGTGGCAACCGATCCAAGTTACTAAGTCGGAATGCAACACCCGATCCATTCAACAAGTCACAATCACAATCATAAGTATTCTCATAATCAAATAATCAAGTCATGATTTCATGGCAACAATTTTTCAATCATCCTCATTTACGAATAATGTTATCAATAATGCAGCATTCACATACATATATGTATCATAGTGAAGGAAGAACAAACATACATCACACAATCATGGAATTACAACCATCACCTAAAAGTATACACCGACATATATCACTTAACAATAACTCGAGCATACTCAGCCCTAGTTCATCATCTAAGGCTTTTTCCTATGATTTAATCATCTCTTGTTCGGTGCACGAAGGCCTACACATGAATCCTACCATTGATTATCATTATACTACGCAGTGGGCAAATATTTATAACTACTCAATTAATAAACCTATCCTACCTGGGAGCCAAGCAGTTGCACGGAATTATGGCTGCGATATTGGTTTACGGACTTCGAGATGGTGATCTTGGCCGGAAATCTGCAATCCCTCATCCTCCTTAAGCTAGAAATCTCATTCTCCCTCCTTCCCAAGCTTAGAGCAGCTTTTTGAGGGTTTCTAAGGTGCTTTACGTCTAAATTAGGTATTTTAAGAAGAAGGGAAAAATAGATTTCGCGTTATTTACATTCTGTCTCACCTATCCCGCTTTGGCGCCAGCTTACCCCGCTGTGGCGCTGCAGCCCTAGCGGCATCTGGCCAGCCCTGATAGGATAGTGGCTCAGTAATTTCTTGATGTTTTGCTTTTCCTTAATAATGACTGTTCGGGTCGTTACAATAGATACCAATTTACCCCTCGTTCATCGCCGAACGACTAGTGGATGAATCATAACACGCCCTATTTCGAAGTACTTTAACTAATGATCTGGCCAATAACGGCACCACGATGGATGGTAACTTTTCAAATATTTGGCACACGGAAGGTACTATACTCGAAAGACCAGATGGAATTTGAGGCAACATACAAAGAAGGAACGCGTCCAATTTTCACAGTCTGACCCCACTAAGGCAGCAGCCCTTCCGCTAAGGCGGGGTTGTTGTGGCGAGGCATCTCCCGCTGTCAAAAATAGTAAAGGGGGGAAGGGGGCAAGGGGAATGGTTTCCTCATTTCCTTCTCTTCACTTACAATAACACCCAAAACCCTCTCAACCACTTCATCCCGAACGTCGAAAATAAGGTAATACTCCTGATCCTAACTCTCTTTACTTCATTACGTTCTTAATTACGAATGCATGATGATAACTTATTGATTAGGAATCCTTGGGGGGTAGTTATTTAAAACATTGAACATAGATTGCTTGATTTTCTTAGAAAAACGTATCATGGATCCTCCCCTTATGTCCCTAACGTCTCCACAACGTCCTGGGCGTAAGGACTTCGCAAAAATACGATCAAATCAATACGAAAATGGGTTGGGGAAGTTTAAAGGTCTTTTTGGCATAAACTCAAATTTGGACCTCATTTAGGAGTTATTTTGCAAAAATAATTGCATATTTATGTACTAGGGCACTTTATATACTCTGATCTGCTAAAATTTTGTCAAAAGTGGGGATTTTGGGATGAAGAGGCGTCGTGATCCCACCTGGTGTTCGCCCTAGATGAAGGCCGCTCTGGCGCCCTTCATCGCGTTGTAGCGGCCTCTCTTATCCCGCTGTAGCGAGATTTAGGCCGTTATGGAGGGACTCTGGGGGCAATAGCCCCTTGCCACTTATAACAGAAATTTTTCTCTTCCCTTTTGAACCCAAAATTACCTAACCCTATCATGTTATAACATATACCTTCCAACTTTTGCAGGCGTATCTAAATGTCAAGTATCAGCGAGGAAAATCTCCCCTTCATCTGGTTTCCCAATGCTTTTAGTCAGGAACGGTACTATGACTATCAGAACACTAAATTCTGTTGCGAACGGTGTTTTATCTTACTCAACCTGGAGGAGAAAGAGCCTGCCTTCTATGCTCACTTAATAGAGTTCGGATGGGATCCATTGCCTGAGACTCCCCCTGCCGCATGTGCCGACTGGGTGAGGGAGTTCTATATTATCCTGCCCACCTTCTGCTGGGATGACCCTCACCCCATTATCCGTATCCAGGGAGTTGACATCCCCATGAACACCACTTCCATAAATAAGGTGTTAGAGTTGCCTGATGTCTTGAATGCGGAGTATGAGGCCAAACTGAGGGAGATGGATCTGGGTTGGCTGATGGACACACTGGTGGAGCTTGCACGCCGGGACAGAGTTTATTGGCCTACTACGGAGGGCATCACTAGCGCGGACTGGTCACCCGATGCTAAGAGGTGGCTACACTTGGTTACTAAGAGAATCCGCCCGTCGGGCAACCGCACCGACGTGACCTTTCCTTGGGCCTTGGTGGTGGCGTGTGCGGTGAAGGGGATTGCGTTCAATGTGGGGGAGTATATTATCTCAAAGTGGAAGATGTTCTATCTGCTTGTGACAACGTTGTGTAAACAGCCCCTCTTAGATACAGATGAGGTACTTCATATGGATTCCCCCTTCACCCTCTTTTGGTTAGACAGGGCTCTACTTTTTGGAGAAAAAAGAGGAGGACGGGCAGGGCCAGCAGTAGTCAGGCGGCTGCGGAGTCAGACGACGAGAGAGGCGACGATACTCGTCCCAGCCCCCACTCTCAGGTGCACGGGTAGAGGAGGACCTAGCGGTCGTCCGGAGGAGATTGGGGCGCTCCTTTGCTGACACCACTCCGGTTCCACCCATCACTGCCTTAGAGGTTGAGATGCTACGCCGCGAGCTACGCCAGGAGAGGGGAAAGGTCTGGAGAGGGATCGTTTGATGGTCCGAATATGGAAGGCAGTGAAGATCATGTTCACCTGCGTCGCCCCTGGACAAGAGATTCCAATAGTTGAGAGAGGAGATTTTCAGCATTTTACTTTCATGGATGAGGCCATAAACGACCTGGTTCCCCCGGAGGATCTAGACTCTGATGTGGACACCTCCCAGTCCCAGAGTCCTTGATTTGATTCTTCACCCTTCTTGGGCTTGTATTGAACAAAACTTTATTTTATCTTTTCGTTTTTCCTAAGTTTTGTAGCACGTGGATGCTGGTTTTCTGTTGTTTTTCGCATTACATAATCAATTTCTAGGTTTTATAATCTATTGTCGACTTGCTGAACACTGAACGAATTGCAAGGGTTAGCCTGGATACCATCTGGGGTTTATTTGAGGTAACTTGGGAAAACAGAGAAGGCAGGCTGAAGATCTGCCTCACTCTGTCCCGCTCTGACGAGAGATATCTCACTCTGGCGGTCTCGCCCTGGCAGGAATAATCCTGCCTCAGCGATTCAGACGGAACTAGAATCCTGACCATAAATTTTCCTGGGGGTTTTCTCTTTTCTCAATCTCCCAAAAGTTCCCAGCTTTGCTAAGCAATTTTAGGAAAAACCTCTTAGCTAGGAAAAGTCATTGTTTACCCCGAGTCAAACCCACGATACACGAACCAACTCATTCTCATTAATTCAGCACCATAACCCACACATCCCCAGGATTCACCCAGACACTCACACGGTTATTACTCAAGCGCAAGACACGTCCAAATTCCTCTTATGAATCACCTTGTAATCATCTAGACCTTTGCGTCGAACTTGGGCATAACTTTCTTTGCACAATGAGTTTCACGATACTCAGGGCATTTACAACTTGCATAGTTCGAACAATCTAGCCAACACATTGCACATATCCAAGTTCAGGCACACATTTATTGCATTTAATCACGTCATCACATCCAAGCAAATATAACTTTCACATTCGCAGTTATTTTAAACAATAAGAAACACACATTCACAGTTAATTCAGATGTCAAGAAACACTCATTCATAGTTTACAAGATACAATGCACTGACAAGTCCAAATTATTTGTTAGTTCGCATCCATGGATGACCATTTCCGTCATACATGCCATTACACAACCCTTAGGGTCAGATACCAATTGGAACCTTCTCAGTTCCAATTTACCTTGCTTATGGCCCCTCAGTCGTGACCACGACGTTCGGTTCACTTTGTTGAGATACCAATTGGAATCAGGAGATACCAATTGGACCCAATTCATACCACAAGCGACACTCGCACAAAAGAAGAGAAAAAGTGGAACAATTTCCTAGAATGCTTCCAAGCTTCCTGAAGATTAGATGTGGATGTCAACACACCAATCTGCAGGAGTCTAGTTCACATTTTGCTCTTGTACTAGGAGACCGGTAACCTGGACTCTGATACCAATTTGTCACAACCCAACCCACCGGGCCGTGCAGGCACCTACCCTAACACCCTATTAGGAGAACCCTCATATACCAATTATTAAGACATGCGGAACTTTAAGGAAAACGGAGATAAATGAAATAATCGGGTTTCATAAATAAGAACTTTTACAATAATTTCGGGTTAAGACTCGTAAATTAGTTAACGCCCTCAAGAATCTAGTCTAAACAGTTACAAGAGTTACTAAGAGTACAAACTGGACATAATAAATAAAATACACAGCTCCCACCATGCAGAAGGAAGAATAAAAGCTGCTGGAGAATTTCTTCGTCTTCACATAATGAGAAATCACCGACCTTGCACACAGACTATACCAAAAAGGCATAGCAAGAGTAGTATCAGTACAAACCACACGTACTATTAGGCATCATCGGTCAACCCAACGCCCACCGCATAATACAAGAATTCAACTAGTAAGAACATGCAATAAGAACACTTGTTTCTCCACCTTTTCCCTCTCTCGAATACCTCCAAATTACACTAGCACCCTTACTACTAACTTCTATCTCAGACCACCTACTTACTAGGCTCTTGATCATAACCTAACCATTCTAACTCATAGAAAGTCCACAATTGCAACTACCAACATTCCCATGAATGAACACTCACACACGACATACACTTGCCTTCTCTTTATCTTTCCCAGTTCCTGCCACATGACACCTTTTATCAAGGCTTCCCAACTACCAACCACAAATCCCTTTCTTTCACAGAAGAAACTACCTAAGTATTTCCATCATGTACACTACCCCACACATCTCACCCTCGTAACACACGGACAACCTTTCCTCTTACACATTGCCGACCCTTGAACCCTTCCCAGTTCATTCAACAAGGAGATAAATAACAAGTTTACTCGACATAGAAGAAAAATCAGATATATGTCATCATAATCATTTAACATTTTCGGAGAAATACAGTATCGAATATTACTTACGAACAACAGAGCATTTCAAAATTCTCAAGATATGCAGTTATGTCAAGTCAATGGTCCTCTCATGGAACCCAAACTGTAAGCATACCGGAATGTGGTATCCGATGCAAGATTTATGCCGAAATGTGGCAACCGATCCATATATTTATATCGGAACATAGCAACTAATCTAAGTTAATGTGTCAGAACGCAACACCCGATCCATTTAACAAGCCACAATCACAAGTATATTTTCATAATCATACAATCATGTCATGATTTCATGGCAACAATTTTTCAATTATCCTCATTTACGAATAATGCGATCAATAATGCAACATTCGAATACATACATGTATCATAATGAAGCAAGAACAAACATACATCACACAATCATGAAATCACAACCATCACCTACAAGTATACATCCATATATATCACTTAACAATAACTCGACCATACTCAGCCCTAGTTCATCATCTAAGGCTTTTTCCTATGATTTAATCATCTCTTGTTCGGTGCACGAAGGCCTACACATGAATCCTACCATTGATTATCATTATACTACGCAGTGGGCACATATTTATAACTACTCAATTAATAAACCTAGCCTACCTGGGCGCCAAGCAGTTGTATGGAATTATGGCTACGATTCTGGTTTTCAAACTTCGTGACGGTGATCTTGGCCGTAAATCTGGAACTACTTGTCCTCCTGGCGCTAGAAATATCATTCTCCCTCCTTTTCAAGCTTAGAGCAGTTTTTTGAGTGTTTCTAGAGTGGTTTACGTCTAAATTAGGTATTTTAGGAAGAAGGAGAAAAATAGATTTCGCGTTATTTACATTCTGTCTCACCTATCCTGCTCTGGCGCCAGATTGTGGCGCCACCGCCCTAGCAGCATCTGACCCGCCCTGGCAGGACAGTGGCCCAGTAATTTCCCGAAGTTTTTCTTTTCCTTAATACCGACGGTTCGGATCGTTACATTAACACGTTAATGTCACGACCCAAGCCTAGGGCCTAGACGTGACCGGCGAATGGGGAACCCGAAGGAACCCCAAACAAGCCTCATAGCATATCATTACACATCCTTGGTCGCGGAAGCAATTAAAATGACCATAAGCGATAAGTATAATCAAAGGGGG
>JAKRZT010009080.1:0-47320 GCA_029582215.1 Solanum sparsipilum | reverse complement strand
TGTGTTCTTAGTTTTGTTTTATTAGGGTGTTGCGGGGTCTGTCCCAACATCCATCTCAGTATTTTAGAGGCTTCATAGACAGTCAGTCAGTTAGTTTTGAGTCTCTCATCTATGTATATATGTAAATATCCTATTTTGAGATTCGAGTTGCCTTTGTGCCGAGCTTATATAAGTTAAGTGGTCTTGTAACCTTGCATTTGCATTGAGCTATTATGTTGAGTCAAGTTTCCGCTGAGTTAAGAAAGCCAGACCAAGGGTTTGCTTGGGGCCAGAAATGGTCTCCGGGTGCCGGTCCCGCCCAGGGTGTAGGCTCGGGGCGTGACACCTAAAAAGCTAAAGCACCTAATTACACAAACTCCAAACAGAAGCCTCGACACCTGTACCAATCATCACAATAGACCAAAATAATCCTTCTACAGCTGATGGAACTAACAAAATATCCATTGGACATCAAAATATCTAGATGTTGACTGAAGTCAACTCTTGCAAACCTTAAGTCTCCCAAATGTAAAAAAACCACTCAATACTCACCCGACCACCTTGGGAAACATGTCACCCAATCCAGCATCATAAAAAAATCTATGCAGAAGCTACAAGAAGGGTAATATAGTAAAAGCAGACAAAAATGACCTCAAGGGTCATTACAATTGATGAATTTTGAAATAAACCTTTATAAAATGTAATTAATAAAGACGGAGAAAAGAAGTAATTGACAAGGTTTATAAGACGACTTAAATTTAAAATTGTAAATAAATTAATACAACTCAATATTCAGATAAATGATTAAAATGCAATCTTGATGCAAGGTGAAAGAAGTCAACATCTTTTTCTTTGTTGTCGTACTGTTATCTCTCTTTTTTTTTTCTCACAACCAACATTCTTCTAATTTTTTTGATACTTGGGTGTTCTTTTGCTGAATGATTAATATTTAGATCTCCTTTAGTTGAAAGATTTCAATCAAATTCAACTTCAACTAGTAAGAGCCTGTTAGTACATACACTTTGGAATGCAAGAAAACATAACGAGATTATAAGAATAAGTTTAACAATTTCTTTTATTTTTAAAATATCAAATAACCAAAATTGAAGAAGAAGCAAACTATAGTTGAACGATACTAGAAACTTGTTAAAAATATCTGATGTTCTAAAGTAAGATATACACAATGTTTATATGAATTGTCTTATAGAGGTTATTCATGGGACAAAATTGTATTCTTCTCGATACGATAATTTCCATCATTTACATGTGTTGTCAAAAAGTTTGAGTCATAATTGACAATATTGTTCACATGTAACTTGGTTGAGATTGCGTGATATATGTGAAGATAGTCTTTTTAATAATAAAAATCATATTTTAAATGAAAATATTGTCAATTATGGTTCAAACCTTTTGACATAACATGTAAATGATGGAAATTATCATATCATGCAAGGAATAACAAGAAGTATAAAATTTTATTCCATCGATGACCTCTATGAGGTAATTCATATAGCCATATGTCTATCCTACTTTATAATATCATATATTTTCAACAAATTTCTAGTATCTTTGATAATAGTTTGCTTCCCTTGTTTACTTTTGGTTAGTATGTATCTTACAAATAAAATAAATTGTTAATCTTATTTTGTTTATCTCATCATGTTTCCTTCCACTCTATAGTGTATTAACAAGCTCTCACTAGTTGAAGCTGAATTTAATTGGAATCTATCAACTAAAGAAGATTCAAATATGAATCTTTCGGTAAGAAAAAGATTCGGGTATCAAAACAAGCAAAAAGAATGTTGGTTGTAATAGAAAAGGAAGATGAAATAATAACGAAATAAATACAAGGATATTATGACTTCTTCCACTTAGCTTCAAGATTGCATTTTAATCATTTCTCGGATTGTTGAATTGTATCAATTCACTAACAATTTTAAATTTAAGTCACCTTATAAACCTTTGTCAATTACCTCTTTGGTTCATCTTTATTTACTACCTTTTATAAAGGTTTATTTCAAAATTCGTCAGTAAGAACAGTAAGATCTATCCAAGTGTGTTTCCCACCCTTCTCAATCAAAGATTTATCTAGCTTACACATTTTATGTATTTTCTTCTATTAATTCATGTGTTATATAAGTTAGAGTCATACCATTGTTATTCCCTGTTTATAATCCACACCATGGTAACTCTAAAAGCTTAGAAATCTTCAGCATTTCCTTTTGACATTTGCGTCATTTTGTGGCCATTAAAATGTTCCTACATTTCTTCAGTAGACTTTTTGCATGAACCAAATAGGTTCTCGGGTTTGCAATAGTCTATTTTTTTTAAAACTAACATTCTAAAAGTTACCTTCTAGGTGTAATTGTACTACATGACAACTTTGGTAGGATCTTTTCCCATGCTAGCTAATCTGAAGAGAACAACAATATACAGCAAATATAAATCATTTGCAACAATAATATACAATAAATATATAAAAGTACTCATACCTTTTTCAATTTGCTCGAGATTATCTAAATTTTTTAAACACTAACAAGTTGTTTTAATTATTCACTTCGTAGCCAATCTTGATTATATCATATATTTTCAATAAATTTCTAGTATCGTTCGATAATAGTTTGCTTCTTGTTTACTTTTGGATAGTATGTATTTTACAAATAAAATAAATTGTTTATCTTATTTTGATAATCTCGTCATGTTTTCTTCCACTCTACAGTGTATTTACAAGCTCTCACTAGTTGAAGTTGAATTTAATTGAAATATTTAAACTAAAGAAGATTCAAATATGAATCTTTCGGTAAAAAAATATTCAAGTATCAAAACAAACAAAAAGAATGTTGCTCGTAATAGAAAAGGAAGATAAAATAATAACAAAACAAATAAAAGGATGTTGCGCCTTCTTCCACTAGCTTTAAGAATGCATTTGAATCATTTCTTTGAATGTTGAATTCTATCAATTCACTAACAATTTTGAATTTAAGTTACCTTAAAAACTTTTGTCAATTACTTCTTTGGTTCATCTTTATTAACTACCCTTTATAAAGGTTTATTTCCAAATTCATCAGCAAGAACAATATGATCTATCCAAGTATGTTTCCCATCCTTCTCAATGTGAGATATATCTAGCTTAACCGCTATATGTATTAGCCACTATCAAGTCATGTATTATATAATTTAGAGTCATACCATTGTTATTCCTAGTTGATAATCCAGACCATGGTAACTCTAAAAGCTTAGAAATCTTCAGCATTTCCTTTAGACATTTGCGTCATTTTGTGGCAATTAATTCGTTCCTACATTTCTTCAACAAACTTTTTGCATAACCCCGGAGCTTCTCGGTTACCCAATAGTCTATTTTTTTAAAAAAAACTGAACTTGTAAAAGTCACGTTCTAGGTACAACTGTACTACACATCAAGTATGGTAGGATCTTTCCCCGTGTTAGATTAATCTGAAATGAACTAGAGTATACAGCAAATACAAATTATTTGATAAAACAATATACAATAAATATAATAAAAGT
Organism: Solanum sparsipilum; assembly: GCA_029582215.1. Classification (NCBI taxonomy): domain Eukaryota; kingdom Viridiplantae; phylum Streptophyta; class Magnoliopsida; order Solanales; family Solanaceae; genus Solanum; species Solanum sparsipilum. The sequence continues at coordinate 43,816 of JAKRZT010009080.1, read as the reverse complement.
ACTAATACATTTTTCAATTTGCACGAGTTTATCTCGATTTTCTTCAACACTAACAAGTTGTTTTAATTAATCACTTCGTAGCCAATCTTGAAGACATGCTAAACATGCATCAATTTAGGAACAATGTACTCCTAAATGAATCATAAAGAAATCCTCCCTTACTAAACGCAGATTCGGATGCGACACTTCAAACTGGAACAACTAATACTTCACAAGCTATCTAAGCTTGAATTGGAAATCTAACTTTGTGCATTTTCCACCAAAGTAGGATGTTAAATTCTTTAGTGTCATCCTAAGTTTATTCACAAAAATATTTATCTAATTCTATTTTATCATCCACACCTTCACTGACAGCTCTATATTGCTTTAGATCTTTCATGAGTGAATCTAAAAGTCATTTACCTTGGGTACTTACCTAACTACCAGTAATTGATTCTAACTTTGAACCGAATGATGCATTTTCAATGTCTAGTGGAAGCATCTTTGTCAATAACTCAATAAATTGTTGCATACTCTTCAAACACATATCCTAAATATCCTACTATTACAATATGAAGTGACTAATTAGTCATTCTTGACTTATCTGTTAACTTACTAAGGAAATTACAGTTACATATACCATGAACCTTGTATATCATTCTCCTTATACTTTGTTCCTCTCTTTGTTTAATCAAAATCAAATAACATTTCATTTACTTATTACCTCTAAAAGGATATTCCAAAAAATTAGAGAAAAAAACTCTAAACCCTAGCCTCAAACCACTAATAAAACAAAACTCGTTAAACTTAATTAAAACTATGCAAAAGGGATACTAGATAGTCTTGTTTCATGTAAAATTTAAATATAGAAGAAAAGATCATATGATGGACTTCAAGAGGACCCTAAAAACTATTTCCCAACTTTGAATTCTCAAAAAGTAAAATCATCAAGAAAAAGAGCAAAGACAAACAAGAATAATAAGCCAAGATTTCAACCATAAGGATCAACCTAAACTAAGGTTTTCTGGCTAAAAGCAACCCAATAATGGCTATAAATCAACTAACAATAAAAAAATCCTAAACTAATCTTAAATTCCAACCTATACATACAATACTGCTCAAAATACAATTAATCTAAATGAGCCAAGTTTAAGGAAAGAGAAACTATAACCTACTTCGAGGTCGAAACACACATGAACTACAACTCGGGTGCTTTTTCCTTTCAAAGGGTCTTTGAGTGATGTAAAGCTATCAATAATTCCAGGGGAACACAAAAACAAACACAACAATATCCAAATCAATAAAGGAAATCAGAAATGGAAAGAGACCCAAAAGATGCAAATATGGGACCTGCACATAGAGTAATAAAATCTACTCCGTCATGAGGTCCCTAATTTCTCAAGGAAGTTATACCTTGAAAATGGGAACAATCCGAGCTACCATTGAGCGAAATAGTACCCCCATTAATTTAGCTCAAAAAGAATAAAAAATGGAGAATTAATTTGTGGAGAAAAACAAGTAAAATAGATGATTTATCACTCCCGGGTTGTGCCCATGTAATTGCCTGATCAATTCCACAAAGAAACACTCAAATCCTTAAAAACAATATCTCTAAATCGCCTATACACCAAATTAGAAATGATACATGCAAACTGAAAAATGGGTCTTTTAAAACACCAACTGCTAGTTAATTGGCCTTCGCAAACGTTGAGACCACATGCGATCATGTAGGTCAGTCGAGCTGACCCTCTGTAAACCGGCAGGAGGCTTACGAACACAGAGGCTAGGCAGTCAACCCTTTGTGAATACAACCAAGGTACAATGACCGTGAAGGGGGTTACCCTTCGCAAATGCAGCAAGACCCACATGAATGCAGAGGCCCAGACACTTGGTCTCTATGAACGCGGTACCAGCAACACTACATTAGTAGTTCCACAAGGAAGCCAAAGTCCTCTGCCAGGGGATTGGAATTCGGGCTAAATCCGTCAAAGCAAACAAACTATGCTACCTAGTGGAAACAACATTCCATACTCAAAAAAATTGATGAGACAACCATCAAAGTCATTTGGTCAAAACTTTTACCAAAGAAAACCCTTATAAAGAAATGCCAAACAAAACTCTAAGTGCCAAGGGGTCATCATGATCACATCGAAAAGTGAACCAAAGGTAGTTCTAGGCCAAGCTCGACATTCGAGAGCTATCCACGCTGACATAATTCCATTCAAGTGTGTTTACCTAGAAAGTTGATCAAGGTCAAACTTTGGGCAAAACCCAAAAGCTAAAACGCCTAATTAAACAAATTTCAAATGAAAGCCTCTACATCCAAACTGATCATCAAACTAGAGAAAAATTACCCTTCCAGAGCTGATAGAATTGACATAATTTCAACTCGACATTAAAATATCCAGATGTTGACTGCAGTCAACTCTTTCAAACATTAAGCCTCCAAAATGGCAAAAACTACTCAAAACTCACCTGACCACCTCAGAAAAATGTCACCCAACTCAGCACCATACAAAAGCTACGAGAAGGGGCAACACAATAAAATCACACAACAATGAGCTCGAGGATCATTACAGTTTATGAATTTTGAAATAAACCTTTATAAAAGGTAGTTAACAAAGGCGAACCAAAGAAGTAATTGACGAAGTTTATAAGATGACTTAAATTTAAAATGGTAAATGAATTGATACGATTCAACATTCAGATAAATGATTAAAGTGCAATCTTGAAGATAGGTTGAAGAAATTGCAACAGCCTTTTGTTTATTTGTCGTTATTGTTTACTCTCCTTTTTTTTTTCTTCTCAAAACTAACATTCTCTTTATTTGTTTTGATTCTTGAGTGTTCTTTTGCCGAATGGTTCATATTTAGATCTTCTATAGTTGAATGATTTCAATCAAATTCAGCGTCAACTAGTGAGAGCTTAGTAGTACACTTTGGAATGCAAGAACACATGACGAAATTTTTAAAATAATTTTAACAATTTCTTTTATTTTTCAAATATCAAATAACCAAAAGTTAAGAAGATGCAAACTATTGTTGAACAATACTAGAAACTTGTTAAAATATTTGTTGTTCTAACATAAGATAGATATAGTGTTTATATGAATTGTGTTATAGAGGTTATCTATGGAACAAAATTTATTCTTCTCGATATTCCTTACGAATTTCTATTATTTTCGTATCTTGTCAAAAAATTTGAGCCATAATTGACAATATTGTCATTTAAACTATGATCATTATTATCCAAAAGACTATGTTCACATGTAACTTGGTTGATATTGCGTGATATATGTGAAGATGGCCTTTCGAAAAATAGAAATCATATTTTAAATTAAAATATAGTCATTATGGTTCAAATCTTTTGACAAGATACAAAAATGATGGAAATTATCATATCATGCAAGGAATAGTGAGAAACATAAAATATCATTCCATTGATGCCTCTATAAGGTAATTCATATAAACTATGTCTATCCTACTTTATAATATCATATATTTTCAAAAAAATTCTAGTATCGTCGGATAATAGTTTTATTCTTTTTTTACTTTGGTTAGTATGTATTTTACAAATAAAATAAATTGTTAATCTTATTTTGATTATCTCGTCATGTTTCCTTCCGCTCTACTGTGTATTAACAAGTTCTCACTAGTTGAAGTTGAATTTAATTGAAATCTATCAACTAAAGAAGATTCAAATATGAATCTTTCGGTCAAAAAAATATTCAAGTATCACAATAAACAAAAAGAATATTGCTCGTAATAGAAAAAGAAGATAAAATAATAACGAAACAAATAAAAGGATGTTGCGACTTCTTCCACTTAGCTTCAAGATTGTATTTTAATCATTTCTCTGAATGTTGAATTTTATCAATTCACTAACAATTTTAAATTTTAGTCACCTTATAAAATTTTGTCAATTACTTCTTAGGTTCGTATGTATTAACTATCATTTCTAAATGTTTGGTTCAAAATTCGTGAGCAAGAACAGTATGATCTATCCAAGTGTGTTTCCCATCCTTCTCAATGTGAAATATATCTAGCTTAACCAGTATATTTATTAGCCTCTATCAATTCATGTGTTATTTAAGTTAGGGGCATACCATTGTTATTCCATGTTGATAATCCAGACCATGGTAAGTCTAAAAGCATAGAAATCTTCAGCATTTCCTGTTGACATTTGCATCATTTTGTGGCTATTAAATTGTTCCTACATTTCATAAACATACTTTTTGTCATAACCCAGGTGCTTCTCGATTATCCAATAGTCTAATATTTTTAAAACTGAATTTGTAAAAGTCACCATCTAGGTACAACTGTACTACACGTCAACTATGGTAGGATCTTTTCCCATTCTTTCTAAATTTGAAGAGAACCACAATATATAACAAATATAAATTATTTGCAAAAACAATATACAATAAATATAATAAAAGAACTAATACTTTTTTCAGTTTGCTCGAGATTATCCAGATCTTCTTCAATACAAATAAGTTACTTTAATTATTCACTTCGTAGCCAATATTGAAGACAAACTGAAACATGAACCAATTTAGGAACCATGAAATCCTAAATAAATCAAAAAGACGTCCCCCTATACAAAACAAAGATTCTGATGTGACACTTAAAAATGGAATAACTAATATATCACAAGTTATTTAAGCTTGAATTAGAAATCTAACTTTGTGCATTTTCCACCAAAGTGGATGTTAAATTCTTTAGTTCCATTCTCAGTTCATTCATTAAACAATTTATCTAATTCTACTCTAGCATCCACACATGCACTGATAACTCTATATTGCTTTAGATCTTTCATGAGTGAATCTAAAAGTCTTTTACCTTGGGTACTTACTTGACTACCAGTAATTGATTATGATTTTCAAAGGATCGACCCATTCTCAATGTCCAATGGAAGCATATTTGTCAATAACTCAATAAATTGTTGATGAACTTCAGGAAGACTCAAGAAACTGTTACCCAACTTTGAATTCTCAAGAAAATAAAATAAGCAAGGAAAAGCCAAGACAAACAAAAAAAATAAGCCAAGATTTACATTTTTTTGTTTTCTTTACCTCTTTGAGATCATCCATTATGCAGAAATTGAAGAGTGAGAAAATGTTTGTTAAATCAAATTAAAAAAAACTATTGAGAAAGATTAGGATCATCCGTTATCCATATTTTCTGGAAAAAGATTGTTGTGCATCAGAAGTTTAATTTTTTTTAAATCTAACCTTGTAAAAGTCACCTTCAAGGTACAATTGTACTGCACGTCAACTACATTAGGATCTTTTCCCGTGCTAGCTAAATCTGTAGAGAACAACAATATACAACAAATATAAATCATTTGTAACAACAATACACAATAACTATAACAAAAGTACTAATACTCTTTTCAATTTGTTTGAGATTATCCAGATCTTCTTAAACACCAACTTAAATAGAGTGAACTACTAAATGTGAAAGACAGTTATTTGAAATATGAATTACCTAAAAACAATAACAATGTAATGATAACCAAAGTAAATTTATTATCTAATATTCAAAGTTAACATAGAAGTAAAGAATTAATGCAAAATAGTTCTTAACAATAATCAATAAAAGTAAATTTATTATGTAATACTTAAAGTCAAATAGAGAAGTAAAGAATTAATGAAAAATAGTTCTTAACAACAATCACTAACAATGGAAAATTAATAATCAAACAAAGTAGGTTAAAAGAGGCGGGAAAAAAAATATGAACTACCACCAAAATTAACCAAAACTAACCATAATAATAGATCATTATTTAATGAACAAAAAGGTTGCCTGGAAAAGTTCTCCATCACTGGAGAACAACCAAAATTACAACACCCATCTAAACTAAAATTATCCACACTAAAAAAAATGTAATAATACTTAATCAAACTTAACTAAAAAAGAATATAACTTGTTGAGTTTTAACTTTTCCATCCAGAGCTAAACAGTAGATTAAGCTTTACTAAAAGAACAACAACCTCACTAAAATTAAACAACACTGCCAAAGATGTTGGCAAAAGAGATGAACGACTACTCGAATAAGATGTTAACACAGAGAAACTAATCTTTTCTATTGCTTTTGAAAACAACGATACATGTCTTTAAATAGAACTTGGAAACAAACAAATCGAGAAAAAAAATAGGGCATTAGTTTAGCATTAACTCATTACCTGCTAACTGACTAACATCAACTAATTAGGACTCCTAGAGCTAGTTAACTGGAAACATAAAACACTCCAAAAAGTACTTCCATTAATAGCACTAAACTTTTGAATCAATCAACTAACAAAAGACATTCTCACAAATAAAAAGTAAAAGAAACACAGGGAAGATCAAAATATACTTGAAACCAAAACATATGACGCCAGAGTAGCAAATCTCACCAGAAATGGAGGGTTGATGAAGACCTGGTTCATTGTTGTTAGTTAGTGTTGACCAAAAACCTAAAAATGGGGAAAAAAAACATAAAAGGGGAGGGTTGCTTGTAGGTTGCGCGAGCTTGAGCCTACTGGTCATAGTTTTGAGCACCAATGAAGTGGAGCGGTGAAGTTTTTCTGGGGAGATCTGGTAGTTCGTTTGTCATTCAGTGAAGTGGTGAAGAGGACGAACTAGAGTTTTGTTGGTGAGATCTGGGGGTTCCTTTGGCATCCACTGAAGTGACAAAGAGGACGGAGTGAGGGTTTTGGTTGTGAGATCTGGGCTGTTTTTTGTGTTCACTGGAGGGGTGAAGAGGACAGAGTGAGGATTTGGTTGTGAGATCTGGGGTGTTTTTTGTGTTCACTAGAGTGGTGAAGAGGATGGAGGGAGGTTTTGGTTGTGAGATATGGGTATTCCTTTGTGTTCACCAGAGTGGTGAAGAGGACGGGATGGCCTTTTGGTGGTCAGATCTGGTGGTTCGTTTGCCATTCACCGAAAGGCAAAGGGGATGGAGTGGGATTTTCCTTTCAGACGGTGTTGTCGTAGGCGGAGCTACTGTTGGTTGTTTTTTTGTGCTCCGGTTCATCGGAAGGTGGAGCTCCTCACTCATAGCAGCGTGAGAAGGGAGAAAGGAGGGTAAGGCTTTCTAGTGGTTTGGTGGTGTCTTGTCTGTTATCTTTTCTAGCAGTAAGGAGAGTAGATGAGTGGTGGTTTGAGTTGTTTCGCAGAGCAATGGTGGTTGAGATCTAGACATGGAGGGGAATGTTTTTTTCAGGACTCTCCCTTTTAGAAATGCCTCCCCCCCCACCCCCACCCCACCCCAAAACCTAAAAATATTCATCACTTCTTTACTTCATGATTATGTAAAGCATTATAAAAGCAATCAAAATTATTGACTATTAAAATTGTGCTAAAAAACAATATGATAATTAAATATTTATATGTGTAATTCATTAGTTGTATTTAATGAATTAATAGATTGTGCTCAAATAAGTATAATTAATAGCATATAAAAATATAATTTAATGAAAAATGATGGTTTAGAAAAATTAAACAATATTTCATATTCTACTCACTGTGAAAAAAAAAATTAATAATTAAAATCAATCAAAATTCAAAATAATATAATAAAAATCATTACATTTTTAAAAAAAAAGGATAATTATCAATAATTGTATAAAGTTGGAGAAAATATATTTTGAACTATTTTAAAAAAGAGAAAATGGTCAAATACCCCCCAATCTATTGTCGGATTCTCAACTACACACTTTAACTTTATGGGGGTCCAATTACCCCTCTAAACTGTTTAAAACTTAAATAATTATCTCTGTAATTGTTGATCTGGCAAAGTGGGTGTATTTCACTCTCTTTGAGAGAGTAAGCACCAAAAATAAATTATTAAAATTTTATTTTTAACTATTTTTTTATGAATATATGTATTTTTATTTATATATTTTCTTTATTTATTGTCTTTTTGTTTTCTCTCACCCCTTTTCTGTCACTGTCACTGCTCCAAACAAATCTTCATACCGAAGATTCGACCAACAAAAAAAGTGAAATAACCAGACCACCTACACCATTAGAGGAGCAACTTCACCGAATCAAAACCCCTTTTATTTGTCTCTCTTCCTCGTAACTGCTGACAAGTAGCAAGACGACGGCGAACCATCAAACACCACACCTCTTTTTGTTGACGAACAACCAGCGAAATCCCAATTAAACTTTTGTTTCTTTGGTGGTGGAATTGAAATTAGATTTACGATGATTTGATGTCTTTTCAATCTGAAGCTTTATTTTCAAGAGAAAATGGTGGAGAGTTCTTTTAGTGGGTAAAAAAGATAATGATGAGGGTGGAGGAGATGATAAAGAGAGAGGCGGAGGTGAGGGAAGACCCCCACTGTATCCATCAACATTTTCTCCAAATAAAGCTTATGTAAAAATTTAGGGTTAAAAAATGGTTGAAGAAAGGAAGGAGATGAAGAAATTTATTATTTTTTTTACAAAAAAGAACAATTGGTGAAATACAGGTGTAAATGTGTGTGTTTGACCCACTTGACATTTTATGGCGTTTCAAGGGGGTATATATTCCATTTTTAAAAAGTTTACGGGGGTAATAGGACCCCCGTGAAGTTAAATTGTGTAGTTGAGATCTGACCATAGATTGGGGGCTATTTGACCATTTTCTCTTTGAAAAATAAAAATTTAAAGTATTAACTTTAAAAATGTCAATCCAAAATTGAGTGTCAACAACAATCAATTGATTCAAATAAACAACGATTGCACAAATTTTAAGAAAATTAATATTTGATGTCACATAAACTAATCCAGATACTTTTAAAGTAAGAAGAAAATCAATTTTAAGAAATTTGATAATTCTTTTCACGTGCACCCGATAGCTACTCACTAGTTCACCTGCAATGATTTCAACTTTAACAAAAGAATTTTCAAAGTCATGTCTCCGGCCAATTTCGTGAGAAGCATACTTTGAAAATGTCTTCACAAATTCAACAGCTCTACTTAACATTAGGTAGAGAATAAAGATTTTTGCAATTGCGTTGTTCATCATCACAACATTCTTGAAACCTTTTAAATCTTGCAGGAGACTTCCTAACATATTGCACGACATGTCTAACACATTAAATAAAAGAATAATTTTCTTTTAAATTTTCCTGAACGATAAGATTCACAATGTGCACCATACACCTCACTTGAATGTGATTACTGTTCATCAAATCACTTTCCATCTTAGTCAATTGCTTAAAAAATTCTTTTACAATAACATCGATAAAGCTGACATTATCAACTGTGACAGTGACGATTTGATTTATCCTTCACCTACGTAAGCACCTAAAAATTTAAGTATTTTATTATGCATATTCCATTCACTGTCAATCCAATGGTCAGTGATACACATGTAATTAATTCGTTGTACATAAGTCCAAGTCGGTGAGGATATAAATTCTTTGTTTTGTTTCCATAAATTACTTCCTTAATTTTGTTTTTCTTCGTTAAAAAGACTAAAACAATCCCTAGTCACATTACTACATGAAGGGATCCAAAAATGAGGTTGCACCACTTTCATAAACTCTTAAACCTTCTTTCTCAACAAAGCTAAAAGGAAGTCCATCAACTATAATCATATGATATAAAACTTCTCTACACTGTTCTTGATTAAATTTTCAAGAGATAACAATTACTTCACCTTGACTATTCCCTGGAATAGCTTTAAAGGCTATATTTAACTATTTTTTATCAACACTATAAGGACATTTGGGACACGTCAATATATGATCATGAAGAGTAGACATACCATTTCTTGTCTTTAAAGAATACTTATGAGAGCAAATTGTCTTAAGAAATAGCAACCCATCAAAATATAAGCTAAAAATTTCTCAATTTATGAAGTTTGAGATAAACATTTGAGTCAATACTTGCATACTAAAATAGATTCAACACTCAGAAAACACATGCCCTACACAATCGACCAAAAATGGGAATAAATTAAATAATTAGACTGAGATAACATATGTAGCACACTACACTTACATATTATTCAAATGGAGAAACCAAAAACAAAACTATGTAAAAAAGGAGAAAAAACAAAAAAGAAACACATTAAGAAGGAAGTTAAATATATAAACGAAAAGAGAGATGGAGACTTTACTCAGTACCTACCAATGAGAGAGAAGGATTAATCAAATAAACTTGAGATCTGAGAAGCTTTACAGTGAGCAGTGATCAGCAAGAAGAGTCGAAGAGACGAAGATACCTACATGTGGCTTTACAGTTTACACCTTAACATTTTTTAAATTTAAGTGAGTTTTTGAGTTTCCTGACTTGCTTACTAGTTTATAAGGCAAAATATATAATTACAGAAAACTAAATAGGTTTTCTTGGTTTTATGGCTTTAATCTTTAAGAGTTAGGACTAACAAAGGAAAAATATATACAATTGCTCTTATATATCAGGGTAAAATATTGGATGAGGTTAATATACCTAAAAAAATGTAAATATGGTAACTCTTAACTGCTTAACGATTTATCCAATAAGGAAATTGAAAAGTCCGTCTCACACCTATAAGCCATTAATTATAAAATTTTAATTCATTCCAAAATCATTTATTTGATAATCCAATACCAATAGGTCAATAAGTCAATTTTGTGGTTGGCTTATCAGTTACAGTTCGATTTTAAACACCCTTACTTCTCAGTATTCGTTGCTTGATATGATAATTTCCATCCTTTTCGACTCTTATCAAAAGTTTTCAGCCATAATTGACAATATTGCCATTTAAAATATTTCATAAGCCCTCCCGTCATGTTACCATGATTCTATCTACTGAGGAGGAGAGAGTTCAGTGCTTTATTTGTGGGTTGAGACTACAACTGCGAGTTAAGACTTAGTCTATGATCTCAGCGATTTACTCCTTTCTAGATGTTGTTGTTCATGCCTGCACTATTGCAATATGGTAGCGACAAGAGAGATAGACATTAGGGCAGCTATAGAAGATCTTGTTCCAAGGAGAGGGACTCATTTGATAGGCCCAGGAAACGATTTTAGCTAGGCCATCCAAGTCAACCTATTTATGCCTCATTACAGAGTTTAGAGGGTGATCAATGTAGCTAGAGTGAGGATGGCTCTAGTCACAATCATGGGTCCCAAGCTAGTATTTCAAGGCGTGATGGTCATTATTTTGGGAGCAGATCATCTTCGCATTGTTTTAAAGGTGGATAGCTTAATCATTGGCCCAATGATTTTACCATGCATAGGCGGATTGCTTCAGCTCTACCAGCTTGATATACCGTGAGTTTACGGTATTTTAATACATTTCAGTTGAGAGTTTTGTGTGTCTAGGGCCTTTTTGTATTGGTTTTTATGTGTTCTTATCATGTTTTGTAGGAAAGATGTTTAGGCCCGGAAGTAAAGAGACAGCTGAAAAAAATGTCGAACAAGGCATCTACGGAGGTGAGCTACGGACAGTAGGTCCATTGAACCTCTGTAGATGGTGACCGTAGATCAGCAAGCAAGGCATGGAAATCAACTCAGGGAAATTTGACCAAGTGTGGAACCACGGTGGCCATTGACGGTTCATAGATTGATCTACGGACCGTACTGTTGATCCGTAGAATGATACTGTGAGGGTTCCAGTACTTGATGTTTAAAGATTCTAAGTATGGAGCTACAAAGAAGGATTGACGGACCGTAAATCGATCTACGGTCCGTACTAGAGTTCCGCTGTTTGCTTCAGAGAAGCTGAAATATTTTCTAAGTCTTCGCTGACGGAAGGGACTCACGGACCGTAGATCCATTGACGGTCCGTAAGTCAGTCTCGTGGAATGAAGACACGTGCCTGAACAAACTTTCCTTATTTTGTTTCCCTTTTAATTTAGGACTTGTTTTCTATAAATAGGGAATGTAAACCTAGTTTTTAGGGGTTAGATTTTATTACTTTTATTCTAGTTCTTGACTTGAGAGACTAACTTGCAACTTTTGCTATTCTTAATTTCCTAAGTTCGTTTTGAAGATTTTGGTGTTGCAATTCAAGTTGAATTTCTGGGTTTATTATTCTTTTTACGTAAGTTCATAATTCTTTCATCTAAAACAATGATTGTGTTCATATGATTATGGGTAACTAAACTCTACAGCTAGGGTTGTGGGAACTATGAGTGATTAACAAAGTATGAATAGTAACTAAGCAATTCTTGAATAGTGTTGTTGCATGCATTGATAATTCTTTTGTTTAGAAGTCTTTTTAACGAGTGCACGCGTTAGAACTCGCCTTACTGCTTTCAGTTTTTAGTTTCAGTTTTGCTTGATATAGTTGGGGCATGTCCCAACATTTCTAGTCACTTTAGAGGCTTACTTTCAGACATAGTTAGTTTCAACCTAGTATGAGTTAATATATTTTGTATTAAACTCTCTCAATTATAGTATATGGGTATTCCCCATATTTTCTTTATTTATGATTTTAGTTTCTGCATCAGTTATTTTTATTCATGTTAATTATAGTATGCTCAGATTATGCCAGTTGGGTTAGCTTGGGATCACTTGTGGTCCAAGCACATGTGTCTGCGTATATGGGGTAGCTCGGGGTGTGACAAACTTGGTATCAGAGCACTAGGTTTAAGAGTCCTAGGATGTCTGAAAAGTCGCACTAAGTAGAGTCTTTGTCATGGGTGTGAAGTGCACCACATCTAATGAGCAAGAAGCTACAAAGTGTTTTAGGAAAATCTTGACTTTCTTGTTACTCTTACTGTGCATAAGGTATAATCTAATTCCATTCTAACTCGATGTTCTATGTTTCAGTGATCCTGCCTCCTCATAGAGTTAACCTAGGAGAGTTAATGCCAAGAACGCGAATGCAGCTCCTCCAATCCCAGATCAGAAAGTTTCAAATGCAGAGTTCAGGAATGCCATTCAGATATTGACTCAGAGCATGGCTAATCAGAACAACTAGCGGGTTCAAGCTCTTATGAATGCTAATGTTGGGTCAGCAGAAGCTATGGTGAGAGACTTTGTTAGAATGAACCCTCCAGAATTCTTAGGGTCGCAAGTTGGAGAAGATCCCCAAAACTTCATTGACGAGGTCAAAAAGATCTTTGAAGTGATGCAGGTAACTGGAAATGATCGGGTTGAGCTAGCTTCTTACCAACTTAAGGATGTGGCTCGTATCTGGTATACTCAATGGAAGGATAGTAGGGGTACGAATACAACTCCTATTACTTGAGATTGCTTTAGTGAGACTTTTCTGGACAGGTTCTTCCCTATTGAGTTGAGAGAGGCAACGGCCCAAGAGTCTACGAATTTGAGGCAGGGTAACATGACTGTTCAGGAGTACGGGCTCAAGTTCAACCAACTCTCCAGGTATGCTCCCCACATTGTTGCTGATTCTAGGGCACAGATGAACAAGTCCTTGTATGGAGTGTCAGACTTGGTTAAGACAAAGTGTAGAAATGGTATGTTGTTGGGAGATATGAACTTCTCTAGGCTCATGACTCATGCTCAGCAGGTTTAAGGTGATAGGCTTAGGGAACAGGCCAAGGAGAATAAGAAGGCTAGAACAGGCAACTATGATTACTCTTAACAGAAATTGGGTGGTGGTAATCGCAGAAGAAATTTTCAGCGCCTTCATCAGCTAGTGTTCCATCTACCAGGTTCCATCATGATCAGAAAGGTAGGGCGTCAGGCTCTAAGTCTCATGATGGTGTTTCAGGTACCAAATAATACCTTACTTGCCCTAAGTATGGTAAGAACCATCCGGGTGAGTGTCTTGCTGGGAAAGAAGGATGCTTTGGGTGTGGTCAGTCGGGTCAAAGGTTGAAGGATTGTCCTTCTAGACAGGGTCAGAGAGGAAATGGTAGAGCTCAGTCTACTTCTACAGCAGCACCAACACGTCGCCCAACTCAGCAAGGTAACTCTTCTGGTACAGGTGGCGGACAGCGCCAAAATAGGCTTTATGCTCTTTAGGCTCGATAGGATCAGAAAGGTTCTCCTAATGTGGTCACTAGTACGTTACGAGTCTTTGATCTCAATATTTATGCATTGTTAGGTCCAGGGGCTACTTTGTCTTTTGTAACTCCTTTCATAGCAGCCCAGTTTAGTGTTAGTCCAGAAACTCTCTCAGAACCTTTCTCAGTCTCTACTCCAGTTGGTGAACCAGTTATATCTAGACGGGTACAGAAATTGCCGTGTCACAATCTCTCAAAAAATCACCTCAGTAGATTTTGTAGATTTAGAAATGGTAGAGTTCGATGTCATTCTAGTCATGGATTGGTTACATTCATGTTATGCCTCATTCGACTGTAGAACTAGGATTGTTCGCTTTCAGTTTCCAGATGGACCAATCCTAGAATGGAAGGGTAGTAGCTTAACACCTAGGGGTCGATTCATTTCTTACCTTAAGGCCAGAAAGATTATCTCTAAGGGTTATCTCTATCATATAGTTCGGGTGAAGAACTCTAGTTCTAAAACCGCAGCTCATGAGTCAGTTCAAGTGGTTAATGAGTTTCCAGAAGTGTTTCCAGAAGATCTCCCCGGAGTTCCTCCCGATAGGGAAATCCACTTTAGAATTGTTCTACTTCCGGATACCCAGCCTATTTCTATTCCTCCTTACAGAATGGCTCCAGCTGAGCTTAAGGAATTGAAAGAGCAATTGAAAGATGTTCTAGATAAGGGCTTCATCAAACCTAGTATTTCGACATGGGGTGCACCAGTGTTGTTCGTAAAGAAGAAAGATGGTTCTCTCAGAATGTGCATTGACTATAGATAGTTGAACAAGGTCACAATCAAGAATAAGTATCCCATTCCCAGGATGATGACTTGTTTGACCAACTTTTGGGTGCTAGTCATTTCTCAAAGAGAGACCTCAGATCGAGTTATCATCAGCTTAAAGTCAGAGATAGTAATATTCTGAAGACAGTCTTCAGAACATGGTATGGTCATTATGAATTTGTAGTCATGTCATTTGGACTAACCAATGCTCCTGCAGCTTTCATGGATTTGATGAACAGAGTGTTCAAGCAGTATTTGAACTTGTTCGTCATCTTCTTTATTGATGATATCCTCATTTACTCTAGGAGTGAGGAAGAACATACAAGTCACTTGAGAGTGGTTCTGTAAACTCTCAAAGACCATCAGTTATTTGCGAAATTTAACAAGTGTGAGTTTTGGTTACAAGCAGTTGCTTTCTTTGGGCATATTGTGTCTAGTGAAGGGATTCGAGTAGATTCCCAGAAGATAGAAGTTGTGAAATAATGGCCCAGACCTACCTCAGCTACAGATATCAAGAGTTTCTTGGGTTTACTAGCTTATTATAGAAGGTTTATGGAAGGATTCTCATCCATAGCCTCACGATTGACTAAGTTGACTCAAAAGATGGTCAAGTTTCAGTGGTCAGATGATTGCGAGAAAAGCTTTGCAAAATTAAAAATTAGGTAGACTACAACTCATGTCTTGACTCTACCAGAGGGTTCATATGGTTGTGTGATGTATTGTGATGCATCTAGAGTCGGCCTAGGTTGTGTGTTGATTCAGCGAGATAATGTTATAGCTTATCCTTCCAGGCAGCTTAAGGTGCATGAGAAGAATTACCCAACTCGTGACCTTGAGCTAGCAGCAATGGTGTTTGCACTTAAGATTTGGAGACATTATTTATATGGTGTTCATGTAGATGTGTTCACAGACCATAAGAGCGTTCAGTATGTATTCACCCAGAAAGAGTTAAATCTTTGCCAGAGAAGATGACTAGAGTTCCTCAAAGATTATGATATGAGTGTGCATTACCATCCTGGTAAGGCAAACGTAGTAGCATATGCTCTTAGCAGACTATCTATGGGTAGTGTAGCACATGTTGAAGAAGACAAGAATGAATTAGCAAAGGATGTTCACAGACTTGCTCGCTTAGGAGATTGTCTTATGAGAATATTAGATGGTGGTGTAATAGTTCAGAATGGGAAAAAATCTTCTTTGGTAGTAGAAGTTAAGGAAAAGCAAGACAGTGATCCAATATTACTAGAGCTAAAGGGTGCGGTCCAGAAGCAGACAATGGAGATATTCTCCTAAGGGGGAGATGGTGTGCTTCGCTATCAGGGATGATTATGTGTTCCTGATGTGGGTGATTTGAGACAACATATCCTTGCAGAAGCCCATAATTCCAGATATTCTATTCATCCAGGTGCCACTAAGATGTACCGCGATCTGTGGGATGTCTACTGGTGGAATGGTATGAAAAGAGATATAGCAGATTTTGTGGTTAAGTGCCCCAATTGCCAGCAAGTGAAGGTAGAACATCAAATACCGAGAGGTATGACTCAAGAGATTGATATTCCTACTTGGTAGTGGAAAGTGATCAACATGAATTTCATCATAGGGTTACCTCATACTCGCAGACAACATGACTTCATTTGGATGATTGTTGATAGAGTTACTAATTCTTCTCGCTTTTTGGCGGTTAAGAGTACATTTTCACCAGAGAATTATGCCAAACTTTACATTAATGAGATTGTGAGGCTGCATGGAGTTCCTTTGTCTATATCTCAGATAGTGGTCCTAAGTTCTCTATGCTATGGAGAAAGTGCAATTCATCAGAGATAGACTTAAGACAGCCCAGAGTCGCTAGAAGTCTTATGCAGATGTGAGAAGAAGGGAATTAGAGTTCCAAGTTGATGATTGAGTTTTTCATAAAGTGTCACCTATGAAAGGGGTGATGAGATTTGGCAAGAAAGGGAAGCTCAGTCCTAGATATGTAGGCCCTTACAAGATCTTGAAAAGGATTGGGAAAGTGGCATACGAGTTAGAGTTGCCAGTAGATTTAGCAGCAGTGCATCCAGTTTTACATATCTCACTTTTGAAGAAGTGTGTGGGGGATCTAGCATCTATGGTTCCATTAGAGAGCGTGGCGGTGAAAGATTGCCTTTCTTATGAGGATGTACCAGTAGAGATTCTTGATCATCAGGTTAGAAGATTGAGAAACAAGGAAGTCGCTTCAGTCAAGGTTTTGTGGAGGAGTCAGTCCATAGAGGGAGCTACTTGGGAAGCAGAAGCAGCCATGAAGTCCAAGTATTCTCACCTCTTTTCTTCCGATCCTACTCCAGGTTGAGGTGATAGTTCCTCTTCAATTTTTCAGTCGTTCAGGCATCAGCTCAGTCTTAGAATCATGTTCCTTCAGTTGTACTTGCATTTTCAGCGTATTTGCATGTGCTTGGAACTCAGTTCAGTTAGAAATTCAGTCTCAGTGTTTAGTGGTAGGGATTGCAGCCCTCTCCCTCCATTTTCAGCTAATTTAGTCTTCATTTGAGGATGAATGTTTCCAAGGAGGAGATAATGTAACACCCCAGATTCGTGATGAAAAAATTTGCAGAATTTTCAGATTTGGTAGGTGCCCAATCCGCATCAGGATTTGGAAAACTTTTAAGTCAAGGGTGTTTTTGTCTTTTCCCACTCTTCTTTTAATTCTTAAATTAAAAGGGTTTTAGTTAGTCATTTAAAATTCTAGAACTTACCTAAGTCATTTAATTAACTAAAACAAAACAAAAGAGGAGAGTAGAGAGAGGAGCGGCTGAAACTCTAGCTAAACCCTAGCCACCGCCAAAAAATGCTAGAAAGTCGCCGGAAAAGTCAAGTCCAACCCTAGTTGATAGTTTTCGTGGAGATTATGTCACCAGGTATGTTGGATTTCATTAATGGGTCCCTTTCGCCCATTAGATCCTTACAATTTAGACGATTTTTGATTCCATGCTATGAACGAAATTAGGGTTCTTGAACGTTTCTTGATTTTGGGTTTTAAATGTTAGAATGATCCAAATATTGATCATTTTTCAATGATTATGAATGAACCCTGGTAGTTTCTAAAGTTACAACCGATTTTCATGCAGAGACTATTTTAAAAACGTTCCAATTTAGAAATTACATTTTTAACTATATGTTCTAACGTCGAAACAACATGTCACATTTTAGCTATGTTTTAATGTTCCAATTCAACATGTCCCGTCTTCTCCAAATTATCGTATGAATGTCAGAACCCTAGCTAGTATTTCTTTAATTCTTGAATTACATGTGTTAGCTCAGACTTTATCAGAAATCAGTTATGCATGCCTCAATATTATGCATTAATGACAGTTTAAATTGTTGCGTTCAGTTTGCATGTCTAGTTTTGGGCTATCCAGAACAATTACAGAAAATCAGTTATAATCAGTTTACTACTAAATTCATTGGGACTAGCATAATACCGAGTTGGACTAGGGTTTAGCGTAACCAAATAGTCCCAGAACTACTAGCCAAGTAGGTTGTAAGTCCATTCCATGGGCAACAAATTAGTGATCACGCCAGCATGACTTTATACCTCTAGCAGGGTATATTCGGTCCTTTCGATGGGGTTTATACATCGCACTCCACATTCAGCTCGTGTGGTTTTATTATCGGTGATTAGTAGCTCCCATAAATCAATCTGACTCCATTTGCATTGACCATGTTTAGTATTCAGTTTCAGCATGTCATAGTTGGTCATTGCATACAGATCAGTCATGTTTAGTATTTTTCGGCATTCTATCATATATATATATGTCATTGCTTTTTGCTTGGTCAGTTATATATGTATTTCAACGATACTCCATCCTCATGCTCGGTACCTTTCAGTACTAACGCAAATTTTTGTGCTACATCCTTTTGTGATGTAGGTTCAAACTCCCAGCATCCAGATTGCACTTAGATCATTTTTTTCTTTTTATAGCTCAGCAAATTAGAAGTGGTAAGTCCTCATCCTCCGAGGACCAGAGACATGATATCCTTACTTCTTTCAGTTTTTAGTTTCAGTTTTGCTAGTTCTAGTTGGGGTATGTCCCAACATTTCTAGTCAATTTAGAGGCTTACTTTCAGACATAGTTAGTTCCAGCCTAGTATGAGTTAATATCTTTTGTATTAAACTCTCTCAATTATAGCATACGGGTATTCCCCATCATTTCTTTATTTATGATTTTAGTTTCCGCATCAGTTATTTTTATTCATGTTAATTATAGTATGCTCAGATTATGCCAGCAGGGTTAGCTTGGGATCACTTGTGGTCCTAGGTCCTGTGTTCGCATCTCGGTGGTAGCTCTGGGCGTGACATAGATAGTTTTTTTACTTTTGTTTTAGTGTTGGCTAGACATAGCATAGGGTCTGTGTCTAAAGAGTGTCTAGAAAATGTAAAATATAAAATAAAAAATGTGCTAATGGTTGCTAAATGTGCAGGGGCGAAAAGTAGAATCTGCAGGAAAAAGGTCTGGTGCAGCGGTCTATGGACCCCATTGACGGCCCGTGGTTCTGTCCAAGGATCGTCAATAGTGTCCGTAGATCCCAGGTAAGTGCTAATATTTTCCAAGTTAGAATGTCATCGACGGTCCCAATCTTCGGACCGTAGATTGATCTATGAACCGTAGACAGGGTCTCATGGATCCAAACCCTAATTCTCTCTGACCCAACCCGGACCTTCTTATTTAAAATTCACCTAATTTGATACCCGTCCAATTTTTGTGTAATAGAATTTGTAGGCTAAGATAGGTTGAATGTGTTGACTCTAAGTATGACATGATAATGAATCAACTTGATGGCATGACTTAAGCTAAAACTTGAACTGGGTAACCTGATAATCTGATAATAAAGCTATGTGCCAAGAGTGTGTGAGAATAGTTGATTTTTCAAACAGTTTTGATGTCAATCTAGAACTTGCCCGATTAGTCCTGTTAAGACAATCTACTATAGAGGCTAGGAAGTGTTCATAGGCCATTGTTCTAATAAGACCGCAAATTGCGTAAAAGACGAGTCCTACCAAATGAAATAAATGCTTCCTTTGATCCAAATGCTTCGAGCCTAAATCAGACCATTTCTTTCTAAACCCTTAACTCACCTTCCCATAATCTACTATGTTGGCCCCAGTCCCTCCTTGGACATGTGCACCTCGACTTAGGCCAAAAGCCTAAGTTGAGGGTGGCTAATGTAAAAGGTAACCTCAACTTTGGCCCTGATCTGACATCGGGTATTGTGTACCTCAACCAATGGAAAACCCATAAGTTGAGAGTGGCTATGAAAGAGGAAACCGAAAGAAAAATAGGTATGAAAAGAGTTTGATGTTGAAAAAGAGAAACAGAAAAAGAGAGGAAAGGATGTGACTTGTTGAAATCTAAAGAAAAGAATAAAACGCAAGAAAAAGATGAAAGTGAAAAATAAAGAGCTACAACGTCTAAAGTCACCTCTTTGGTTGAAGAAACTCAAGGGAAAGAAGGTAAAAAGGTAGGATGTCAAAAATAGGGCAAAAAGAGGTTGAAAGCCTATTGTAATGTCAAGGAGGGCAGTAAGTCACTAAGAAGTACCCAAATGTACCACACCTGACCCTGAGCCTACGTTACAAGCCAAGAAAGTCCTATAATAATCCTAGAGTCTAGTCTAGAGAGTCTAAGCAGTGAAAATAAGGGCATGCCTATGGTATTGAGCATTAACTATACTTGAAGTTACTTCTGAGTGTGAGTGTTGAATGAATCCTTGTGCTAAAATTCATATTCATTGTGTGAAAAAGGGATTTCGTTTGACGTAAGGGCACTTGTTACATTGCTGGAAAGTTGGTACATTGGTGATAGTGAAGTAGTGTATGTTGTGTGTTGGTTGGTCGATCTTTGTCATACTTTGACCCGCATGAATTAGCTTGACGAGTCTAAAAGAATAGACTTTGCACCAGAAAAGAGAGTTGGGATAGAGAGCCATGTGATTGATTGGGCTTGAAATTGTTTACTTCTATACAAGTGTCGTTTAGAGTCTTAGTGCGTTGCTTGAGGACAAACAACCACTTTAAGTTGAGGGTGTTGATATACCGTGAATTTACGATAATTTTAATACATTTCACTTGAGAGTTGTGTGTGTCTAGGGGTTTTTTGTATTGGTTTTTATGTGTTTATATCATGTTTTGCAGAAAGATGTTTAGGCGTGGAAGTAAAGAGACAGCTGAAAGAAATGCAGAACAAGGCATCTACGGAAGTGATCTACGGACCGTAGGTCCATTGACGCTCTGTAGATGGTGACCATAGATCACCAGGCAAAGGCATGGAAATCAACTCAGGGAAATCTGACCAAGTGTGGAACCACGGTGGCCATTGACAGTTCGTAGATTGATCTACGGACCGTACTATTGGTCTGTAGAATGATACTGTGAGGGTTCTAGTACCTGATGTTTGAAGATTCTAAGTATGGAGCTACAGAGAGGTATTGTCTACGGTCCGTATTGGAGTTCCGCCGTTTGCTTCAGAGAAGCTGGTTTTTGGGAAGCTGAAATATTTTCTAAGTCTTCGCTGACGTAAGGGACTCACGAACTGTAGATCCATTGACGGTCCATGAGTCAGTCTCGTGGAATGAAAACGCGTGCCTAAATAAACTTTCCTTATTTTGTTTCCCTTTTAATTTAGGACTTGTTTTCTATAAATAGGGCATGTAAACCTAGTTTTTAGGGGTTAGATTTTATTAGTTTTATTCTAGTTCATGACTTGGGAGATTAACTTGCAACTTTAGCAATTCTTAATATCCTAAGTTCGTTTTGAAGATTTTGGTGTTGCAATTCAAGTTGAATTTTTGGGTTTATTATTCTTCTTACGTAAGTTCATAATTGTTTCAGCTAAAACAATGAATTGTGTTCATATGATTATGGGTAACTAAACTCCACAACTAGGGTTGTTGGAACCATGAGCAATTAACAAAGTATGAATAGTAGCCAAGCAATTCTTGAATAGTGTTGTTGCATGAATTGGAGTTGGAGATGGTAGTTTTTGCACTTAAGTTCTAGATTCACTACTTGTATAGAGTTTGTCGTGAGATCTACACTTATCTCAGTATATTATGAGCCAAAAGGACCTAAATTTAAGGCAGCTTCACTAGATTGAGCTTCGAAAAGACTATGACATCTCTATTCTCTACCATCCAGGCACGGTGAATGTGGTAGCGGACGCATTGAGTAGGAAGGCAGTGATTATGGTAGTCTAGCCTTTTTATCTACTACCATGTGACCTTTTGAATTGGACATTCAGTCCTTAGCTAATCAGATGGTTCGGTTGGATGTTTTATATTCTAGGTGTGTTTTAGCCTATGTGGGAGTTCAATCGTCCTTACTTGATCCGATCTATAGCCATCAATTTGAGGATGATGCCGCAGTGACACTTCAAGATTGAGTGTTAGTAGGTGATATCAGTTAGGTCACCTTTGATTTAGATAGGGTTTTGTGATTTGCAAGATATACTTGTGTTTAGAGATTTAGGGGTTTGATTCAACTGATACTTCGTCAGGCCCACAATTTTAGGTATTCTATTCATCCATGCACTGCAAAGATCTATCGTGACTTAAGGCAAAATTTCTAGTGAGCTGGTATAAAAACAAATATTACAAACTTTATGTCCCATTCCTGAGTTGCTAGCATGTGATGGACGAGCGTTTGAGGCCTGGTGGTGAATTTTAGATATTTCCCATTCTAGAGTGGAAGTGAGATAACATCACTATAATATTTGTGGCAAGTTTTCCTTGAAGGTGTTGACATCATTTTGGTCAGCTGTGATCGATTAACCAAGTCAGAAGACTTCCTCCCTGTTCAGTCTGTATTAAATTCTGAGAGGTCAACCCATATCTACATTCATGATGTGGTTAATCTTCATGGTGTGCCGATATCCATTATAACATATCGGGGTGCTCAATTCACTTCTAGCTTCTGGAGGACTTTTCAGGATGATTTAGGCACTCGTGCTGATCTTCGCACAACTTTCCACCCGCATATTGATGGTCGATCGGAGCATACTATCCACACTCTTGAGGATATGTTGTGGGCTTATGTTTTAGAGTTTGAAGGTCACTAGGACCAGTTCTTGCCCTTTGGCGGACTTTGTGTATAACAACAGCTATATTCTAGCATTTAGATGTCCCGTTTGAGGTCATATATGGTAGGTGTTGTCGCTCTCCGATTGGATAGTTGGGGCCTACGGAGCCTAGCACTAGTGGTACAGACTTGATTTAGGAGGCTTTGGAGAAGGTGAGAGTGATTCAGGATAGAGTTCAGACAATTCAGATTAGGCATAGGATTTATACAGATCATAGGCGGCTCAATTCCTTTGAGGTTTTTAGTTGATGATAGATTTTTCTTCCATGTATCACCCATGAAGGGGCGTGATGAGATTGGGGAGGAAGGGCAAGCTTAGCCCAAGTATATTTGGCCTTTTGAGATCATCCGGTTAGTTGTAGATGTTGCTTATGAGTTAACTTTGTCTTCGATGTTCTCATCTATCCACCCAGTCTTTCATGTTTCGATGTGCCGATATGTTCCTAATGAGTCTCATGTGCTTCATTAGGATGTAGTAGAGTTGGATGACTTCTTGACCTTCATAGAGGCATCATTTCCCATTCTAGCCAGAGATGTGCGACGATTGCACTCGAGAGACATTCACGTAGGTAAGGTATGTTGGAAGAATCATCTAGATAATGAGGCGATTTGGGAGACCAATCATGATATGCGAGACTACTTTCCTATGTTGTTCGAGCCTTCAGATATTCTTGATTCTTACTTTCATGGACAAAAGTATTTTTTAGTAGTAGATATTGTAATGACTTGCAGGTCACTTCTGTGTTTATTCCTTATGCTCTTTGTTTGGAGCTTTCGTGTAGTGATCCCAACTCATTTATGAGTTGATGGGACAAATAGTTTGGTACCTGGTCATTCGTTTAGTTTTTATGCTAGTTTTAGTGTTTTGCAAATTATGAACCTTGAACGGTCATTTTTTATTAGGAGTTCAGGAAGATGACCGCAACATCAAATTCTATCGATTTTATCAGCTCCAGAAGGGTCATTTTAGACTAGTAGCATAGTCAGTACGACTCCCAATGCTTTCAGTGCCAGTCTATGCGATTAGGCATTTTAACTTTCAAGTTGAGGCCTAAATTTGACTTTAGTCAACATTATGAGTGAACGAGCTTGGATGATAATTTTGTTAGTGCAATTAGCTTCGGGATGTTGAGTTTGGTCTAAAATGACCCTTTGTTTAGGTCTTGAGCCCGCTTCCGAGCTAATTCTAGGGCCCCTTGTTGATTTTGGCTTGAAATAGAAATAGGATGTGGTACCCTCTTGTGATTGAGACGATCTCACATGGAAGGTTTGATGGTTCTGTTGAGTCCGCAATGCTGAACAAAATTAGGTAGCATAGTTTGTTTGCATGTAAGGGATTCTAAACGAATCATGGGCACCCCGTCAAAGTTTGGAGGCCTTGCAATTTAGTGTCAACTGAGATACCCTCACGTTCGGAGCGGCTGATTCCTAGGCATGCACATTTTCGTGTGAGCTGCCATATTCGCAAGCGGCCGACTGACCTCGCATTCACATGTGCGCTGCCACGATTGCACCCAACGATAGGGCGTGGCTTCGCGGTCGAGAAGGCCATCTCGTGGCCTCTCTATTTAAGGCTGAGTCGCGACCAGCCTTGGCTCCTGTTGGTTGTTTTGCGATTTCTCTTCCTTCCAAATTCTGATTTTGGTGATTCGAAGTCCTATGTGCTTGTAATTGTTGGGGCTACGTGGTTAAGTAATTGGATTGTATCGGTGAACCTCCATTTGAGCTGAATATTGCCTGGAAGTTGTTGGTTTTTCTTCATTTAGCTTAAAATTTGCTTTGTATTGCTTGGTGTTGTTTCCACTGATTTAAGATGCGAATTGTGTTCATTTTGGAACATAAGTTCAAGGCATAGTTTACAACCATTTGACAGAGTCAATTTTGGAATTTTCGGCATAGATCCCTGATTTCTGTTTGAATCTAAAATTGGAATGCCTTCATTTTGGGTGATTTTAGTGTCTCTATGAGCAAATTGACATTGTGATACTATTATTGATAGCATGGGATCATTAAAAGGCCATTTGAAATAGAAAAGCTCCGGTCTTGTGATCTAGCGTGTGGTTGGCCTGTATGTGGGCTACGACTTCTCTCCTAATTATATTGAGCATGAATGTGTGAAACAATGATGATTAGTGTGAATTAGGGGTAGATACCTAGTTATTCATGCTTTTCTTCATAGAAACCATGATTTATTATTGATTAGTACTAATTTGAGGGTAATACCGTGTTACTTGGGTGTCGTATGTATGTTGAAGATTGTTATGTGATTTACTTGTTTTACTACGTGTTTCTTGAAGAATCTTTTGCCTTAGTCTAGGATAGACTAGTGTTCCCTTAGTACCGTGAGCCTTGTGACTTTAGCATTTCTTTGAAGTAGTATAGACGGACTAGGTCATTGCAGACTGAAATAGCAAACATCGGTCTAATAGTATGAACCTTAATCTAGACATTTGTGCAGCTTGTTAGCCCTTCTGTCTTCTCACCCTAATTATGCTACTTTGATGCATTATCGAAGGTTATGTGCTTTCTCGAGATTGGAGTACTTCAAGATTAGAGCCTTTTGTGATATCCTTGAGAGTGGACACCAATCCATGGTGGCTTTCGGCCTACTAAGGATCCTCTTTCGAGTCGATATGCCCCTGGGTCACTCTTGCTAGCTAGGCAGCTTACGCCCCTAGGAGTCGACTGGATGGCTAGGAGGCCTTGACATATGATATTCTCTGCAAGTTGATACACCCCCGAGCACTCTTGCTAGCTGGTGGCTTACCCCGTTAGGAGTGAACGGTTTTGCTGGACAGCCTGGGTTGATTGTCACTTACTAGATGGGCTGGGAGTTGACTAGTTCATGGTTACTTGGGCTGGGAGCTCGACTGATGTTCTTGGATTCAGATATGGGTTACTCTTCTTTCTTGTAGACTTAGCTATTATGTGTACATGTCGGGCTTATGGGATCCGTTCGAATTTTATTTAAACTTGCGCACGAGTGTACCTTCTGGGATTATGGGGTCTAGTTAGGTTTAGTTTAGTTGTACTTAGATTTACATTCAATTTGCTTGTGTGCATTTTTTTCATATCTTCTTTGACCTCTGCTTGTGTCTGGATTCTATCTTGTCATATTGTTTTTACCTTTCTGGATCATTCGTCCTATAATGCCTACTAAGTACCTTTTTTTTGTTCTTATGCTACATTATGCAACTTCTCGTGATGCAGGTCCAAGTACCAGCTACCAGCACTGATCATTCGTGCCATTTTTACAGCTTGTGGATATCGAAGATGAGGGTGATAACTTAGCATCCTGGATCAGCAAGTCTCCTTATGTATAAATGTTAGCTTGTCTTTTCCATTTGAGACGACTTATTGTTGTCCACTCGTGCAGGTCAGCTTACCTACTGGTGGATTTTAGTGGATGCCATCATGACTCGG
This sequence comes from Solanum sparsipilum, assembly GCA_029582215.1. Lineage (NCBI taxonomy): Eukaryota > Viridiplantae > Streptophyta > Magnoliopsida > Solanales > Solanaceae > Solanum > Solanum sparsipilum. Next base: position 17,602 of record JAKRZT010009080.1, on the reverse strand, counting down.
GAAGTTGGTGCTTGACACATTGCATGATATACGTGAAATAAATTATATGTTAAAACATTTGAACTCGAGCTTCAATCTAATGACTACAATTTAGGTTACTACTATGTTGTGTGCCATTTAGATCTAAGGATTTCAATTTCCTTGCGGTCGTTGATTTAAACTTTCTCAGTACCATCAGTGTGTTCTTCTTGTTATTGGTCAGGTAGTTCCTCCTCATAAGAATCATTTTAATCATTTCTTGTGTTGCTTTTCTTGCATTCTTTAAATTTATCATTTTCCAACTCCTATAAATCCACTTTTTTTCTTTTATAAATGACTGAAATAAAAAAAATATATTATGGAATATAATGAATGTGCTCAATAAAAGAATCATATAAATAGGCATAAATGTTCCTCAATCACCTTGCAAGAATTAATATTATTGACCATCAATATACAATTAGACTTATTCAATGGGCTATATTCACCAGACTCCCAACTCACCTAAAAACCATGAATGACCAAATGAGAAAAAATAAACTAATTAATTGTATAAGTCAATTATAATATGTAGAATTTATAAATAAATTACATACTAGGAATAAATTTTTTCTTTTGTTTATTGGATAGTGTCTTTTTAAGAGGAACCTCTTGGTCTTTTTTTTGTTTTCCCTTCAATGTGTACTTTTAGTGATAGATACATAATTATAAACTATTTTATGTGAATACTTTGAAATTCATATTTATATATTAGAATCTGCATCTATCTTCACATTTAAAGAATTAAAATTATCAATACTATGAATCTATGTGAGTGATATAATACCACTAATATAATCTTGTTGTTGTTGGTTTTGAGACATTTCCTCCTCGAAAAGATCACCTTCATCCTTTTACTTCTTGCTTTCATTCTCTTCGGATCTCTTAGTTTGTTTCTGCCACGACCCAGACTGTCGTGATTGGCACCCACACTAACACTCTAGTGGGAGAACCACTACTACAACCCAAATCAAGCAAATAATCTAAAAACTAAGGTATTTAAATCAAACACTAAGGAAATAAAAATAGAGTTCCCATAAAGTCTAACAAAAGTCTAACTATAATAACTAACAATGCGGAAGAATAACCTAGAACCTGAAAGTCAATGTACCAAAACATTGAAACAATAAACCAAGTCTAAACAAGAAAGGGATACAACTCCAACAAATGAACTAATCAACTAACTAAAACAAATGTCTAATTCCGGAAATGGTGGACATAGACGAAAGAGAATTCCATGGGAGCCTGAAAGAATTTGCTCACCCTTGAATTCGAAGCAACGATCACTGATCTCCTAAGCGAGGTCTCTCAGTAGCCGCTAGAAGAGGCCCTTTACTCAACAAAAATCAGAGCAAGTGCAGAATCAGTACACAACCACAGTGTACGGGTAGGATCACACGGCTATCCCACTAGGGCAACATAAACAAGTCAAACAACAATATAATCACATGCATATATATCAACATATACAACATTATCAATATTTACGAACAATGATCAGTTTCAAATTTTATATCACATCATTGGTCCTCTCATGGAACCTAAACCCAAATAGATAGCATGCCGAAACGTAGAAACTGATCCCATATTTATTCCAAAATGTGGCAACTGATCCCATTTTTATGCGGGAACGTGGCAATCGATCCAAGTTAGTTATGCCAGAACGTGGAAACTGATCCCATTCACACACTACAATCACAATCACAAGTATATATTATCAAGATCATACATTTAAGTCATGATTTCATGGCATCCATCAATTATCTATCTCATTTACAACAAGTGTGATCGACATTGCAACATTCATAAATATACAAGTATCATAATGAAACAAGAACAAGCATACATCACATAATCATATAATCACAACCATCACCTACCTCGAAACAAGCTTGAAACCCTAAGAAACTTGATCCTTCCCTTTCCAGATTCGTTCCGCTTGTTCTTGGTCAACAAACAATCAATATAATATGGGAATCAATAAACAATCATTAATTACCCAGATTTCCTAACAATTCTATGAACCCTATGTCAAACCCATGATCCCAATTATCTAATTTAGGGTTGTTTCCACCATAAAATCTATAACAAAACCCTCCCCCATCAATATTCATCCATTCTGTTACATTCTACGGATAAAAAATGGATTTGGGGAGTGAAAAGCTTACCTTTAGCCTCAAGAATGGTGAAAAACGAGTATAAGTCGCCTAGGAGTCGCTCCTTAGATCAAAAAGTCAAAAAGTGCATAATGAGGTCGTTTAGGGGTTAAATAACAACTTTAATTCACGTTGGGCCGCCACAGCGCCACCACCCTGCCAGAATGGTGACGTCAAAGCGGCAAAAGTCCCGCCAAAGTGGCCAAAATGAAATAGAGAGCTATTTCAAGAATTCCAAAATTTCCATTTCACAACACACCTCTAACCCACGACGCTCAGTAATACCCTTTACGCGATGATCGATTCCAAAAGTTCTACTCGCCCGAATTCAATTCGGTAAAGTCGTAAGAATTCCTTAATGAGTTATCTAATTACTCATGTAATCAAAATCATAAATGATTCACCTGATTGTTACCTGATTTCCCCAAACCTCAAAGACTCTGATTTCGTCCAAATCTGGACTAAGTTGGGATAATCCAAATACTATGAAAATGTTTTTCGGCCCCAAATTTTCCCTCGTTGGCTTTTTTATAACGACAGGAACAAGTCGTTACAATAGATACCAATTTACCCATCACTCATCCCCAAGTGACAAACTATGGAAAAATAAGCTAAGAAAAGAATGAAGTAGTACATGAATCGACGAACAATTGGGGATACTTGTCTCGCATGTCCCTCTCGATTTCCCAAGTAGTTTCCTCAATTGGACGATGCTTCCATTGAATTTCACGGACTTAATCTCCTTGGTCCTCAACATGCGCACATCACGATCAAGAATTGCAATCGGTTCCTTCTAATATTGGAGGTCCTTGTCTAACACAATTGAGTCTCATTTAATGATATAATCCCCGTCAAAAATGATACCTCTTCAACATGGATACATGAAATATCGGATGAACACTAGATAAATGAGGAGGTAAAGAGAATCTATACACCACTTGTTCCACACATTTATGAATTTCAAATAGACCAATGTATCTAGGACTTAGCTTACCCTTCTTACCAAACCTCATCACCCCTTTCATGGGTGATACCTTAAGAAGAACATGTTCACCGGATTAAAACGCCATGTCTCTTACCTTATGATCCGCATACTTCTTTTGTCTACTCTAGGCTGCTAGAAGCTTAGTTTGAATACTCTTAACCTTATCTTGAGCATCCTACACTAAATCAACCCCCAACGATTTCACATCTCCAGCCTCAAACCATCATATGGGTGATCTACATCCCCTCCCATAGAGTGGCTCGAATGGTGTCATATCAATGCTAGAGTAATAACTATTGTTATAAGAAAATGCACACAAATGTAAGAATTTATCCCAATGTCCTCCAAAATCAATCACACAAGCTCTCAACATGTCTTCCAACACTTGAATAGTCCTCTCTGATTGTCCATCTGTCTATGGATCAAAGGTTGTACTAAAAGTGAGTTGCGTGCCCAATTCATCATGCAACTTCCTCCAAAACTTGAATGTGAATTGGCCACGGTCTGAAATGATAGAAAAGGGCACCCCATGCAACCTCACTGTCTCTTTCACATAAACTTTAGCCAATTGTTCAGCATTGTAATCTATTTTTACCGGAATAAAATGGGTTGACTATCAACCACTACCCAATTAGAATCAAACTTTCCCAAAGTTTTGGGAAGACCAACCACAAAATCCATGGTTAATCTTTCCCACTTCCATTCTGGAATTGGCATTCTTTGAAGTAAGCAGGCCTTTGATGTTCATATTTCACTTGTTGACAATTTTTACACTTCACTACAAACTCCGCTATGTCTTTATTCATGCCCAACCACCAATAAATTAGCTTTAGATCTCTATACATCTTGGTCACACCCGGATGAATAGAATATTGCAAACCATGAGACTCTGCCAACAATTTCTCAATCAAGTCATCTTCTCTAGGAACACATATTCTCCCTTTGAAATTTAGCACACCTTCCGCATCAAGAGTGGCCTCTTGTGCCTTACCCATCACAGTCTTCTTTCTAAGTTCCTCCAAATTCTCATCTTTAAATTGTTTGGCATTGATCTCCTCAATGAATGTGTCCCTTACCTCAATACTAGCTAGCACCACACCTCTTTCTGAGATGCCCAATTGCATGAACTTAGACTCTACGGTCTGAATTTCTTTAGTCAAAGGTCACTTGGCTACACTTAAGCAAGCTACTAGTATGCAATATAGCAGAATAACAAATAATTGAATGAAAGGACTGGAATTGATATAGATAAATACTCAACTAAATGTAAAGAAAGAAAGAAGTGAAATCGTCAAAACTTTACAAAAGTGCTTACTCATCTCTGAACTCACCATATTAAGTGATATAATAAAAATACACATTTAACTCTATTTATGATATTCTCTAATCGACAGTCATCACTATGAGTTACGTGATGATACAATGTCTCGCTAACGCTGCCAAAACTATCATATACCGGTGTTGGGGGTATATACCCTCTCAACTAAGTTGATCCACTAAGCAATAAGGATTCATCTAAAAAGTATGATCATTTACCCATGTTGGCAAACATTGTTTATGGGGATTTTGAGTTGTCTGAACTTATCCCAATATCGGTGCTCAATACTACTCCCAATAAGTTATATATACGCAGGCTCTAATGTATAAAGCATAGTATTTCTCTATTTTAAGGTAATTACTCAAAATACCCTCTTAAAAGAGGTAATTCTCTGAAGTATATCTGAACTCATTTAGAAATCAAAGTTTCTCTTTCTCAATGTAACAAAATGATACATTTGGGACTACTTAGTTTCCTTATTCTCTTTGTCAAATCATTTTTTAGACTCTTTCTCAAGACTCCTCTTTTCTTTCTCAAAACTTAGTTTAAAACATTTACGTTTGTTTAAAAGATTCTTAATAAGAACTCAAATAATACTCAGGGATAGGGTTCATGCTAAAGAATAGACATGAAAAGTCAACTCAATAAATCTCAGTGCAAAATATACAAAAATTCAATAATTAGGAATAGAAATTCAATAATTAGGAACTCAAGAACTCATGACTCAACATAAACTCATCTCAAGAATACTCAAATCTAAGGATAGAACCCTAGATTACTCTTTTACTGATTTGAAAGTAGATGTAAGAATTGAGGACAAACTAGTCCAATACTATGATAGTCTTACATACCTGATTATGAAGATTTTAGAACACAAACTTTGGTGTAGAATTGATTTATCTTGAGCTTAAAATCTTAAGGATTGATCTTGAGAGTAAAAACTCTTTTATGAAGTTCCTAGAGTGGAAGAACATGGGAAAACCTTGGATGGAAAGTTTCTCTTTGTATCTTGAATTTTTGGCGTGGAAGTTTTTAGCGTTTTTTATGGAGAAGAGAAACCCCAAGTGAGTTTTGTGAGAATTTCTAGATACTTGAATGTTTGGATCGAAGATTTTGAGAGGAAAACTAGTTAGTTGAATGATATACTCAGTTAAAAAACCAAAAAAAAATAGTATAAGGTTAAAAAGCTTCGGAAAGGACAGAAATAACCTTGGAATGCATGTAGAAAGTTACTAAAATATAATTGTAGCAACCCATCACAGATGGCTCAACGATCCGTGGAACATTCCACCGTCTGTCACGTCATCTGTTAACTTCGACTGTCTTACATGGCTTTACTAAAACATGCATAACGTTATATTCCAAACTCGAAATGGAGCAACACTGGTGGCGTTGAAAGAGGACTTGTAGACCTTTAATTTCATAGGTTATGGGATAAATAATTCATAATTATATGACATATATGATTGTTTGAACTTGACTTAAGTTGAATCTTATAATGAAACTTAATCGCTAAGGGAGCTTTCAACTCAACTTTGTGCTAGGGGTTTCTTGTGACATGAATTAGGTACCAAAAAGGTCGGGGTCTAGGTTTATAAAGGGTGGGAAAGGACTAAAAATAAACCCTCTTAGAAACTGACAAAAGTCATCTACGAAAGGCTATCTACGATTCATAGAAAAGTCTATGAACTGTAAGCCTCTCATAGAAAACATGTTGGGTTCTGGATCTCTGAAATTGGGGTCGACAGATCCTTTATATAGCTCGTAGGAACATTGATAGGCCATCCTTCTCAATCATAGAAAGCTTACTAGGGTATTTTAGGACATGGTTTTCACGAGGTCTTTCTACGACCGTAGAAACTTCTACGACCTATAGTCTAGTCCGTGAAACTTAGACCTGAGAACCAACTTTCAAAGGCCTGGTTCCACGAACCCATCTACGCTCCGTAGATACTTCTACAGGCCATAGAAAGCTCATGTGGCACCAGACTACAAAAAATTTCAAGGTCAAATTTTGGGTTAGTATTCTCGGAGACTATCAACAAATATCATTTCATCTCATTTCCTGTATTTTCTCCAACATGGATTGCACGAATAAAACTATAAAGCAATAAACATGCATCCATACATAAACTGGAAAATATACAACCATCACTTACCTCGAATCAAGCCCCTTGGAAACTCTAAAGAACTCAAATTTTCCCCTTGTTCAGCACCTTGGCTTGGTGTTGGTCTAAAACTACAATGCATACACTAATTAATTTAAAATGGCCTCAATATACCCGAACTATAACCAAATCCTAACCCCATGCCAATTCATGATAATTCTACATAATCTAGGGCTTTTTCCATCATTAATACCAGTCAAAGACCTCCCCCAAGAGTAATATCCTAGATTATGAGGCTTAAGAATCAATTTACAAGATTGGGGAGTAATGAACTTACCTTTACCGATGAGTTTCATGGAAAATCAAGTATGAATCGTCGTAATTTGTTTTTCTCAATTCCAAAAACATTAATGTAGAAGATAGGAGGTTTTGAAACTTTTTATGCATAAAATACCTGACTTAACCCGCTATAGTGTCCTAGCCCACTATAGTGACCCCACCATAGTGGGTGTCAGCCCGCTATAGCACTTGAACACTCCCACTACAGTAGTCGGATGGCAACTATATTGGATTGCAAAAACTTTAGAGACTTGGAAATCCTTGAAAATCTCATTTTTCATATAATACCTTCTTTCTTTGACGTTGCAAATTATCCCCTTCATGATAAACTTGTTTTCAGGAATTATACTCACATTAATTCACTTATGTGAACCCCCATGGGTTCCTTAATGTATTGGATGCGCTTAATATAATCCAAGCCTAGACATATCATTCTACCCATTCTAGGTTGACCCTAGAACTCACCTCGCTTTGATTATGGCTGACGCTAGCCTAGCCTAAAAATTTAGGTTACTAATTGGAGAGTTTCTTGCCCAATTTATTTTGCCATTGGCCTAGTCATAACGACCGGGATGATTCATTACAATAGATACCAACTTACCCATCACTTATCCCTGAGTGGTCAAACAAGAAAAGCTGGGTTAGAAATAGAAAGAAGATAGTACTTGAATCCCAAACAAGCGAGGCTACTTCTCTCATATGTCCTTCTCGTCTCCCAAGTAACCTCCTTAATGGGACAATGTTTCCACAAGACCTTTACTGATTTGATCTCTTTTTTTCTCAACTTCAAAACATCTCTATCAAGAATCACTATCCTTTCTTCTTCATAATATAATTCCTTGTTTAAAACTATTGAGTTCCACTTGATCATATAATCCACATTCACATGGTACATTTCAAGTATAAACACATGAAATACTGGATGAATTCTAGACAGGTTGGGAAAGAATGCTAACCTATAAGCCACTGGCCCCACAACGTCATGAATCTCAAATAGAAAAATGTAGCGAGGTCTAAGCTTCCCCATTTTCTAAACCTCATGAATTCTTCATAAGTAAAACCTTCAATAGAACCTGCTCACCAACCTAAAATTTTATGTCCCTTAGCTTGCGATAAACGTACTTCTTCTGCCTACTATGGGATGCTAATAACTTAGTATGATTACCCCTCACCCTTTCTTGAGCTTCCCTAACCAGATCAACACCCAAAGGTTTCACATCACTAGCCTCAAACCAGCCTATGGATAATCTACATCCCTATTGAGTGATAGCTTTGCACTCATTTGATGCATATTTAGTTCAACAATTGCTATCCTTAACGCCTAATTATATCCTATTGTAAAGATATTTTGAAGATTTGTAGCTATGAAGGAAAGGGGACAAGGCAAGGATGGATATTTAGAAGAAAGAAAAAAAATCATGGAAAAAAGTGGAAAGTCCACATCGTTGATTGCCTAACAACAAGGATGGATCGCCCAACCGAAACTCGCCCAAAGTGACATTGCTTAAAACATAAATTAATTGAGGTGGGAAGGAAAAATTAAAAACGAAAGGTGACTAACCGAACGTAAAGGAAGAACATGCTGACCATTGCCAAAGGTGACAGAACTTTGAGGAAAAGTGAAAGCGTAAATGGCGAACAAAAGTGGTACTCAGAGATTCTCCTAATGTGAAATGCAGACTCAAATGAGCTCATTAGCTGAGGTTCAAACACCTAAAACCTAACGCAAGAGAAAGGCGATCTAAGAAGGAAACGTCAATCCACCAAACTAACTTGGCAAGCCTAACTATAATGTCACCGAGGTGGGCACACAATGAATTTTGGGCCAAAATTTGGAAAACTGTAAATATACCAAAGGAACGAGAAAAAGAGAGTGTTTTAGTTTAGTTTTTGAAAAGGGAATTTGTAGTTAGTCTTCAGTTGAGAGTTTTACTTTCTAGAGAGAGAAATATTTTACCTTGTGAAAAACATCTGTAGTTTTGGCGTTTTCAACTTTTCTCTTGAAATTGACAATTTAAAGTTGAATCAAAGTGGTTGTTACTTATAATTTCTTAATTTCATATTAGTCATGGCTGCCTTCATCATAGATATAATTTCTTCACACTTTATGATGGGTAGCTAAACTCCAAAGTCTAATGGGTTTGGGTGTCGATTTAATGTAGTAGATATTGTATTTTGTTATGTTCTCTTATTGGTCATCCACGGATTTGGACTAATTAGCATGGGGTTAACTTATGGGTTAAGGTTTCAAGTTTAATCTTACGTCTGATCTCTGGTTGATGTTCAAGAGAGATTTATTAGATAGATAATTAGTTCGATACATACAAGTTAGGTTCGATGTCTACAGCTTGCTTGGAAAAAAAAAGAGAAAATGGTTCAGATCTATTTTCTCTAATTCTGCTTGAAAGAGAGAATAGTGTAAGGTAGTGGATTGTTTGGTTATGCACATAAATAAGACTGAAAGGATATTTGACGAACTAATTCTATGAGATCGAAAGAAGATTAGTGTCATTGAAGATGACCCAGCCTATCCATAAATGTTTAGTAATATTGAGAAACATAATTACCCCTATATGACATTGATTTCAAACCCCAGAACCCTTATATTACTTGTTAATTACTTGAATTGGTGACATTTTAGTTTAATTGTACCTCTTTATTTTTTTTATGACAAGGGGAACTCGTAGCCATTACCCTTTGGGTGTGCATAGGGTAAAACCCCAGCTCCCATGCAATAGCTCGCAAACCACATAGGAGAGGTAACCCGAACTAGGCAAGCCTGGTGCGACGAGCTCGACCCAGAAGGCGAACCCTTGTTTTCGCTGGCAAGGGGTTTCGAACTTGAGACCTCCGACATGGAAGTCCCAAGCTCAAACCACTGGGCCACCCCGAAGGATTAATCGTAACTCTTTATTACAAAAAAATTTTCATAAATGGAACACCCTGAATGCGGAAATAGACCTCAATGCAGATTTCCAGAAGTTGCAGGTACAACAAAGTTGCCACCCACGGACCGTAGGGTGACCCATGACCCGTGCTGGTGCTCCGTGGTTCGTATCTGCAAGGCTACCCAAACTCAGCTCAAAATTTTTCTCTAAGGGTACGGTCGGACCCACACATCGTAGGTCAGACCACGGACCGTGGTCCGCATCCATGTATCAGACACAAAATTTTCAGCCTCCAATCACGACTGATGGTTGACCAAAACGAACCGTCAGTCGATTGACGGTCGGTCAGTCTCGTCCGTCGATGATCCCGATAGCAGTTAAGTCAGGTGTCTTTTGGTCTTTTCATTATGTGTTGGACCCCTAAACTACGTCGTTTAAAACTTAAACTATGTGGTTTTGATCAATTTTAGCCTAGAAATATACCTAGAACTTACCCAAGTCAGATTATTCATTCAAAACTTAGAAAAAATTAGAGTGTAAGAGGAGAAAGAGGTCAAGAACCCTACTTCAAGAACGTATCAAGGTTCCATCAGTTCCAGCCCCAAAATTGAAAGATTTCTCTGTGGAATTCGTTACTACGTATGTGCGATTTCACCAGTGGGTTCCTTTCACCCATTAGGTCCCTAGATTTCAGTCAGAATCTCAATTCTCTTAATAGTATCTAGACTAAGAGTTTCTTGAATGTTAGAATTGTTTCTGATGTTAGAATGATCTAAATCGTATTATCATGAATTCAGTATCGTTATTGCCAAGGTTCATGCATAAACTCAGAACCCTAGCTATGTAGTTCTTTAGTTCATGAATTACACATGCTAGGCCAGTTAATTCAGTAATATATATAAACATGCCTCGATTTTCTAATGTATTATTATCAATATATTAATGTTGCATTCTCAGTTTGCATGTCAGTATTTTGAGCTATCCAGTATTACACCATTTCAGTCATAAAGTGTTAATTACTTATTCAATTGGGAGAAGCCTAATACCGAGTGGATTAGGGTCAGTCACCCTCAAGTCCCAGAACTACGTGTCTCGTAGGATAAGTCCCCTATGTTGGGAATTACATTTTAGTGATCATGCAGCATGCCTCTATACCTCTAGCAGGGTATATTGGGTCCTCTCGATGGGGCGTATACATCGGACTCCACATTTAGCTCATGTGGTATTATGTCGGTTATTAGTAGCTTCATTACCGTTCAGTCAGATTCTATTGCATTGACCATGTTATAGGTACAGTTCAGTATTCAGTCTCAACATGTTATAAACTTGGTCATTGAATTCAGTTTAGCAATGTTCAATATTTACAGTATCCTTATTATGTTCAGATTATATCATTGCTTTATTGCTTGTTCACTAATGTTATTATTTAGCTTTATTCTATCCTGCATGCTCAGTACCTTTCAAGTACAGACGCATACTCTGCGCTACATCTTCTTGTGATGTAGGTTCAGGTCCTCAGCAGTCAGATCATGCATAAATCGGTTCCCGATCTTCAGTCCAGCAGCATCAGTGGTGAGTCCTTATTCTTCTAGGATTAGTGACATGATTATCTTCTTTCTTTTAATTTTAATTTCAGTTTTTGCTAGATTTAGCTGGGGCATGTCCCAGCAATTCTAGTCAGTTCAGAGGCTTATTTCATACATAGTTATTTTCAGCATTAGTCTTAGAGTTTGACTTTTCATTTGTACTAAAACTCTCAGTTTTCATTTCTTCAGATAATATATGGGTATTCCCCATCATTTCAATTTACATGATGATGTAGCTTCTGCACAGTTTTATTGCTCCAGTTTATCTTTAGGATTCTTATGACTATGCCAACAGGGTTAGCTTGGGGTCACTCGTGATCCTAGGTCCCGTGTCCGCATCCAGGGGTAGCCTCGGGGCGTGACAATAAATTTGGTGGAATCATCCATCCATTGTTCTTAACTACTACATATGAACTGATTTACATTCTAAATTTCTTGATAGAATTACTTTCACTATCTCACTTTCTGTGGGATTCGACCCCGACTCTTAGTTGGATATGTTTATTGATGAAGAGCACTTACTCTTTGAACTTGTTTTAAGGGTAGTTTGAGTGTTATAAAAAATAGTGCCTTTATCGGGAAATGATGCTTAAGAATTCCATTTGAGAAATTAGTTTGTGAATTTGTTTAGGTATAGTAGATTGTTGTTTGGTGTTGTGATTTGTTGATTTGTAGGTATAAAACATGAGTGACCACAGTAATGACAATGATAGTCACTACAAGCAGAACGACAACATGAGTGATTTGAATGATATGCACATGTACATCAATCAAACAACGGGAGCCATTCAGTTACCTCATAAAGCAGGGAGAATAGTTTTTCATGTAATCGAAACAATGCTACAGCTACTCCAATTGAGAGGAATGTTCGAGGGTTTAGCTCATGCAGACTCCCTATGAAAACCTTCAGAATTTCGTGGATGTATGTTGGTTGTTTGTGTTCAAGAACATCTCACAAGAATCTAAGGTCGAGATTATTCCCGTTCTCTTTAACGGGTGAAGCTACAAGACGGTTAGTGGAATTGCCAAATGATTCTATCACTTCTGAGGAGGAGTTGATTGAAGCCTTCTTGGAGAGATTTTTTCCTCCATTGAAGATGGTAAAGCTTAGGGACCGGATCTAAAACTTCAAAAGAATTGGAAGTGAAACTTTACATGATAGATGGTTATGGTTTCAAAAATTACTCTTACTATGTCCAACACATTATGTTCTAGACCATTTGCTACTGTAATACTTTAATTGTAGCCTTGATTTAATCAACAAAGGTGTGGCTGATCAACTCCACACTTATGAAGAAATGCCAATCAAAACTGTTAGCGCCACACGATTGTCACGATTACATCAAAACCTGAATTGAAGGTCGTTCAAGACCAAATTTGGTATTCCAGAGCTAACCACACAGACACAATTTCATTCAAAGTGTGTTTACAAAGATAGTTGACCAAGATCAAAATTTGGGCAAAACTCAGAAGCTAAAAAGCCTAATTACACAAACTCCAAACCAAAGCCTCAACACCCGAACCGATAATCACACTATTCCAAAATGACCCTACTAAGTTGATGGATCTGATAGAATTTCAATCCGACTTCAAAATGCCTGAATGTTGACTGAAGTTAACACTTCAAACCTTACGCCCCCCAAATAGCAAAAACCACTCACAACTCACACAACCATCTCGGGAAACATATCACACAACCCAACACCATACAAAAGCTATGTAGAAGCTACAAGAATGGGCAAAACTATAAAAGCACACAAAAATGACCTCAAGGGTCATTATAGTTTACGAATTTTGAAATAAACATTTTTAAAAGGTAATTATCAAAGGCAAACCAGAGACGTAATTGAAGAAAATTATAAGACGACTTAAATTTAAAATTGTAAATGAATTGATACAATTCAACATTCAGATAAATGATTAAACTGCAATCTTAAAGCTAGGTGGAAGAAGTCACAGCATCCTTTTCTTTTTTGTCATTATTGTTTTCTTTCCTTTTTTTTTTTTCTCACAACCAAAATTCATTTATATTTATTTTGATACTTTATTGTTCTTTTGCCGAGTGACTCATATTAAGATCTTCTTTAGTTGAAAATTTTCAATCAAGTTCAACTTCAACTAGTGAGATCCTATTAGCACACTTCGGAATGCAAGAAAACGTGATGAGATATTCAAAATAAGTTTAACAATTTCTTTTATATGTCAAATATCTAATAACCAAAAGTGAAGAAGAAGACCACCATAGTTGAACCATACTTGAAACTTGTTAAAAATATGTGATGTTCTAAAGTAAGTTAAACATAAGGTTAATATGAATTGTTTTATAAAGGTTGTTGATGAAACAAAACTATATACTTGTCAATATTCCTTAGGTGATATGATAATATCCATCATTTTCATTTCTTGTCAAAAAATTTTAGCCATAATTGACAGTATTGTCATTTAAAATTTGATGAGAATTATCTGGAAGACTATGTCCACGTGTAATTTTGTTGAGATTGTGTGATATATGTGAAGATAGTCTTTCGAATAATTTTGATCATATTTTAAATGAAAATATTGTCAATTATGGTTCATCACTTTTGAAGAGATATGAAAATGATGGAAATTATCATATCATGCAAGGAATACCGAGAAGTATAAAATATAGTTCCATCGATAACCTCTATAAGGTAATTCATAAAAACCTTATGTCTATCCTACTTTTTAATATCATATACTTTCAACGAATTTCTAGTATTGCTCGATAATATTTTGCTTCTTCTTTACTTATGGTTATTAGACATTTGAGAAATAAAATAAATTGTTAATCTTATTTTGATTATCTCATCATGTTTCCTTCCATTCTAGAATGTACTAACAGACTCTCACTAGTTATATCTAAATTTAAAAGGAATCTATCAACTAAAGAAGATTCAAATATGAATCATTCCACAAAAGAAGATTCAAGTATCAAAACAAACAAAAGAACGTTGGTCGTTAGAAAAAAGGAAGATAAAATTATAATAACAACAAATGAAATGATGTTGTGACTTCTACCACTTAGCTTAAAGATTGAAATTTAATCATGTCTCTGAATGTTGAATTGTACCAATTCATTTAAAATTTAAATTTTAAGCCACCTTATAAACGTTGTCAATTACTTCTTTGGTTCTTCTTTATTAACTATCCTTTATAAATGTTTATTTAAAAATTCGTGAGCAAGTGTGTTTTCCATCCTTTTCAGTGTGAGATTTATCTAGCTTAACCACTATATATATTAGCCTCTATCAGTTATAGGCATACCATTATTATTCCCTGTTGATACTCCAGCCCATGGTAACACAAAAAGCTTAGAAATCTTCAGCATTTCATTTTGACATTGCGTCATTTTGTGGCAATTAAACTATTACTACACTTCTTCAATAGACTTTTTGCATGAACCAAAGAGCTTCTCCGGTTTCATGTTAAACTTAAAACTATGCAAAAGGGATAATGGATAGTCTTGTTTCATGTAAAATTTAAAATATAGAAACAAAGATCATATGATGAACTTCAAGAAGACCCTAAAATTGTTTCCCAACTTTGAATTCTCAAAAAGTAAAATCCACAAGAAAAAAACAAACACATACAAGAAAAATAAGCCAAGATTTCAATCATAAGGATCAACTAAACTAAGGTTTTCTAGCTAAAATTACACTAAGCAACCCAACAATGGCCATAAGTCAACTAACGATAAAAAACCGTAAGCTAATCCTAAATTCCAACCTAAAAATGCAATACTGCTCAAAATACAATCTATCTATATATAAAAGGAGAAGAAAAAGTTACACATGTCAACACCACCACAAATTTTCAGTCTTTTAAATAATTAATAATCAATAATTAAATAAATAAATAGACACATGTCAATAATTAGAATTAGAATGATACATGTAGATTCGGCTAGCCGAAAATAAAAGTTTGAATATACTTGCAAATAACAAAGTGAAAGTCCAAGAAGAAGAAGAACAATATTTATCAAAATGGAAATCTTCTGCAAATGATGATATTGTTACATCTATAATGTCTTTTTGTGAATTTTTTTTGGTTCATTTCATTCAATTTGATTTGTTTCTATCATATATTGTACTTAAATTCTTTAGGTCGAATTAGTTTTCTATGTCCTTTTTTTATTTACATTTGTAATCGTTGATGATTTTTGTTGTGATTAATATTTTATTTTTTTTACGATTGTGTTATTTTTTATTAAGTGAACTTATTCTAATATTTTTTATGTTATCATTTTCTGTTAATTTTTTCTATTCAATCATTTATATTAACATGTTTTTATATTATTGAATTATTTGTCATATCATTACATTTATTAAAATGTTAAATATATGCATTTGTCATATCATCACATTTATTAAAATGTTAAATATATGCATTTAAAAATCGTTGTTATGGAATCATTAATATAATAATATAGATAAATATGTAATATAATTTATTATCATAGTTATGCATGTTACCTCACTTTCTTATAGATTTTTATTTTAATAATAGATTTGTGGGTGATAAATTATTAGAGTATGAATTAAAATTTGATTAATTTTATTTTTAAGTGTGTGTTATTTTTTAATTTAATTTTAGTGTAGCTAATCGAATAATTTTTAATTTTATTATTTTTTGTTATTCTATTCCGTCATTTATAATAACATGTTTTTATTATTGAATTATGGATGTATTCTTCTTCAAATGTGTAATGTTGTCGGTTATATTATTTATATTCTTTTTATTTGGTAAATAGGTAAATTATTTTATGGCTAGCCGAATAAATTTTGAATATATTTGCGAATAAAATAGTAGAAGTTCAAGAAAAGAAGAACAATATTTATCAAAGTGAAAATCCTTTGCAAATGATGATATTGTTAGATCTATAATGTCTTATTGTTTCTTTCTCAGTTTATTTCATTCAATTTGATTTGTTTTTGTCATATTTTGTACATAAATTCTTTAAATCAGATGATTGAACCATGAATCTATTCTTCTTCAAATGTGTAATGTTGTTTGTTAAATTAGTTTCATTCTTCTTATCTTCATTTTTTATGGAGTGAATAGATAGATTATTTGATGGCTAGCCGAAGAAAATTTGAATATATTTGCAAATAAAAAAGTGAAAATCCAAGAAAAAGAAGAACAATATTTATCAAACTGAAAATCCTCTGCAAATAATGATATTGAAAAGTATAATGTCTTATTGTGACTTTTTAGTTTATTTCATTCAATTTGATTTGTTTTTTGTGATATTATGTACTTAAATTTTTTAAATCAAATAAGTTTTATATTTTTATTTATTTACATTTGTAATCTTTGATATTTTTACGGTGATTCACTTTTTTTTTAGATTGTACGTTATTTTTTAAATTTAATTTTAGTGAAGTTATTCTAATACATTTTTTTTTCATTTTCTGTTAATTTTTACTCAATCATTTGCAGTAACATGTTTTTGAATGTTGGATTATTGGTGATATATTCACATTTTTAAAAGGCTAAATATGTGCAATTGAATATCTTAATTGCTATGGAATTATTAATATAATGTATCGATAAATGTAGAATATCATGATTTATGCATATTATTCCACTTTCTTATAGGTTTTAAGTAATATACTTGTGAGTGGTAAAATATTAAAATATGAACAAAAATTTGTTCAGTTAAATTTTATTTAAATTTTTTAAAAAAAAAATTGTTACTATACTTAAAATAAATGGGTCGTCTTTGAAATTTAGAACTTTCAAACCTATAGAATACACAACTATTCTAAAAATTAAATGTACAAAAAAGACTTCTTATATTACAAGATATTAGTGAATTTGAAATTATTTTGTCAATATTGAAATAAATAATAGGTCATTTAGTTAATTAGAAACTACCATTTAATTAATAAGAGAATATGCACCATTGTATATGAGATCGAGACAAATAGTAACGTGTTTCAAAATATTATATCAAAGCGAATTCAAAATTAAGATTATTTTTTTATAACGTGGAATTCAGACATTTTTTAAAAATATAGAATTTATATAAATTTTTAAATAGTTATTTAGGGGTTATAAAATTATTTTTAAAATGATAAGTTAGTTATTTTAAAATTATAAAAATATTTGTAATTTTTTAAATAATTGAGACTGACTAATTAAAAGTTCAAATTTTGAATTTAATATTTATAGTTTTTGAAG
>JAKRZT010009079.1:0-63296 GCA_029582215.1 Solanum sparsipilum | reverse complement strand
TTCAGTTAACAAATAATGACATGGATGAGCCTTTTATCAAACAAAAATCGCATAGATGAGCCAAACTTTCAACAAATGACATATATGAGCCTTTTCTCAAAGTTCGATGACATATTTAAGTCTTTTCCCTTAAAAAAAGCCACTTATTTTTTAAAAATAAATAATAGTTACATTATCATATAAGTAATTTTTGAATTTAGTAGGATCTATTCTATCCAGTACCGGATAACAACAATGATCAGATTGTTGTAATTCACTAATGAAACAAAAATCATAAAGAGTATTTACTTTGAAGTTTAAATTAGTAAGTCCGTCATATTAAATATAAATGACCAAGATAGGAGTTCTATATAGTAAAGGAGGGCACTTGATCGGCATAGAGAGATAACATAATCTTTTTTATAGTTCGTCGTCTCAGAGAAAAAAATAATGTATTTTCTTAAAGTTTTTGACTTAGAGAGAAAACATAAAAAATTATTCATTCGGAAGTATGTTGGACCATATTTATTAAATATAACTGTAGACAGTAAAATTTTATTGATAAATCCAAATTAAATTTTGGATTATTAATCCATAAATTCATGATATATTGACCAAGTCAAATTACTGGTTAATAAAGTTGGATTAATATTTAAGACAAAATATATGACTTAAATAATGTCCAAATTACATTTGGGCCAGTCCATTAAGTTGACAAGACGAGCCCAATTCATGCTCTTCAAGCCCAAGGTCCTCTAAAATTACTTGAAGACCGTAATACTCCCAAAACCCTAGCTCACAACTATATAAAGGGGTTCTCATGAGACAAAAAAAAAGAAGGCAGAAATAGAAGAACACAAACACAGAAATACATAGAGAATCCTTGCTCTTCAATGGTGATATGGAAGTCTTCCGCCTACAAAGAAGTCTCCGCTCCAAGTGTTGAGCCGCAAATATTCCATCAAATCAAGAATATCCATGAAGAGAAGAATCAGGGGATTGCATATCTTTTCTTAAAGATTTTATAAAGATTGTAACCTTCACATAAATTCAAATACAAATCCTATTGTTTGCTTGCTATTTTCCTTTCATATTTGCTATATTTTAGGAACGAAACTTTAGACGCATACAAATTGGCACCCCCAGTGGGACAATCTTTACCTCTCATCTTTTCTCTTCGAAAATCAAAGTTCAAGAACAATGAGATGGCTTCCAAGAAGATCAACTTCAAATCTGCATCTGCATCCAAATCTGGATCTACATAAATATCCATATCTGCATCTACATCCACAAAAACTGATGGATCCAAATCGCTGTGGAAAACATCCTTGATGTTAATGCGGGAAACATAGGACCTATCACAAGGAACCAAGACAAATTGCTAGGACAACAAACCTCTCGAGTGCCGTCCGAATTTGCTATTGTCTTTGGTTCGTTTCCAAAAGGTGTAAAGTTTCCTCCAAAAGCCTCAAAAGAAGACATCGCCGAAATGGTCTAGTGGGTTCTTGCCCAATTGAGCCTATCTACAAAAAAAAATCCCATCACTTCAGCCGAAAATGATGTCTTAAGCACGGGATCTACCCCATATAACATGTTTGCATCTCATGTTTTGGAAAATCAATGCTATTCTCCATCACCTACTATGGTAATGCACACGATGGTGACTAATGCTTTATCCGTAGAAGAACAACTTGTGAGCTTGACAAAAGCTATCGAGGGCTTGACCAAGTATGTACAAGATCAAGATGCTTGAATTGTTAAGCTAACTGATAGGGTGGAAGGCATGATGGATAAAAAATCAATTCATGCACCTGGGAAATGTCCGCAAGTACAAGAGAGGGTCAATTGCCCCTTAAAGCAAGTGGAACATGCTATAGAGATCCAAGTTTGCTCTAAAGGAACAATCCCAATCGACCAAATCAAGGAGTTCATCATGGGACCATTAAAGACAAGTACGAGGTTGCTACAAATCCTCCTTGACATATACAAGGCCATATACTGAAAGGATTGATAACTTAAAAATGCCTGCCGGTTATCAAACTCCAAAATTTCAGCAGTTCGATGGTAAGGGAAACCCAAAGCAATATGTGTCACACTTCATTGAAAACTGCAACACTGCTGGAAAATATGGTGGTTACCTCGTCAAACAATTTGTCCGCTCCCTTAAGGGTAACACTTTCGATTGGTACACAAACCTTGAGTCTGGTTGTATTGATAGTTGGGAACAAATGGAGCATGAATTTCTTAACCGCTTCTATAGCACAAGACGTACCATAGGCATGGTGGAACTTACAATACACGTCAACGAAATGAAGAGCCGGTCTTTCACTACTAAAAAACACTGCATTTAGCTACAAACTTCGTCGCTAGTCTATTACTATTTTGCTCGTAGCGATCAAAAATCAGTCGCTAGTTCATCGATAAATGGGTTTAGCAACATAATTTGTTGTTTAGATACAAAACTTTTATGTCGCTAAATCCAATTTTTAGTAGTGTTTGACTTTATTAACCGATGGAGGTATGCAAGTCTAAACTGTAAAGTTAGACTTAGTGAAGCTTCAGGCATAGAGATGTGCATTCAAGGTATGCATTGGGGTCTCCACTATATTTTACAAGGCATAAAGCCTAAAACTTTTGAAGAATTGGCCACTCGCATTCATGATATGGAGTTAAGCATGTCGTCAGTTGGAACTGAAAAGCCGCCTGTCCACGAACTCTGCAAGGGCAAAGAAAAGCAAGAATTCAAGAAAGTGCGATATTTGAAAAAGGCTGAAAACAAAGAATCCATAAACGTCAATGCTTCTTAGACAAAATTCACCACAAAGGTAGGCAATATGCAGAGTGCAAAAGCGACTTCTTCTGAAGGAAGGACAAATGAAAAGCTAACCTTGTAGGAAATTCAACAAAAGGACTATCTATTTCTTGACTCAGATATCTCCACAATCTTTGATGAACTCCTTGAGACGAAACTCTTTGAGTTAAGAAATGAAACGACCAAATAAAGTAGAGAGGAATGATGATCCAAAATACTGTAAATACCACCGGTTGGTTGGCCACCCTATCGAGAAACGCTTCGTCTGCAAGGATAAAATCATGGACTTAGCTTGCGAAGGGAAGATTGAACTCGAAGATGAGAAATTGAATTCGAATCAAGTCAGTATTGTTTTTGACTTACCCAATCCGATCATTACCTGTAATTTTGTTGAAGGAAATGGGCAACAAGTCATCCCAAACATTAATCAGAAAATAATGGTTAAGTTTGGAGACTTCAAACCCATTGAGTCATTGTCTTTTCCTACGCTATGTGATGTGGTTTCCGTAGGAGAAGGATTGACGAAAGAAGATGGAGACCAAATAGATAAGTTTGATGATTGGGGCTGGACTCTCGTGACTTGCCGTAAACGTCGAAAGGCAAGTTCGCATAAAGTGTTAACGAAGCGACACGCTAGGGAAAAGATGGCAAGGATACCTAAAATAAAAACTTTGATTGTGCACTTAAAGAAGGAGGAAATAAAGGTGCACCACTACCAAGAGTTGTGTCAATCAATTACATTAGGAGAATATTTGCCAAGTTGGTTTTACACCAAGTTCACTTGTGATGGCACAAAAGCTCTATGTTGTAATGTCGATGAAAATGAAGCGAAAGATGCAACTTCATCATGTCCATCACCAAAAGATTCTTCAAAGTCATCTCCTGAAGTCGAGGATGTGTGCATGGCTGAAATCACATTCTTTGATGATGATCTTCTACTAGGTGACACACTTCATAATCACCCTTTATTCATGGTTGGTTTTGTATGTGAGAAAAGGGTGGACAGAATCCTAGTTGCTGGTGGATCTGGAATTAACATTCTTCCAATTCGCACAATGAAAGAACTTGGGATCTCAACAACGGATCTTACTGAAAGTCGCTTGATGATATAAGGATTCAACCAAGGAGGACAAAGGGACATTGGGGCCATCAAAATAGACCTCACCATTGAAGAGTTGCAATCAAGCGTGTGGTAACATGTAATTGACACAAAGACTTCATATCACATCTTGCTTGGTAGGCCGCGGGTACATGAGAACAAAGTAATCCCATCTACCTACCACCAATATTTGAAGTATTATGAAGATGGAGTTGCGAAAAAGATTATTGTAGATAATAATCCCTTCACTGAAGTCAAAGCACACTTTGCTGATGCGAATTAACACAATCACACAACCCTCACAATAGCACAAAAACTCAAACACGAGCCTGTAACAAAAATTTCAACCCCCAAAAAAAAATCCTCTAAATCCACAGTTGCATAACAATTAGGTAATTCTACTCAAGACTTCGAATTCCCAATAACTACTATTCTCCTAACCAAACATGTGTATGTAACCACCTACCTTCAAGCAAAACCCATTACATCATTCTAGCGATTTCACCAACCGACCCAGACCCACAATGTTACCTAATCACCATCCACAGATGAACCCACACTCCACACACAAGTGATTCGAAGTGTATCTACTCAAGAATTCAAAAACACCACAAACAACAACATACACAGCATGACAAGTGGAAAATCCACTTCTAAACCCCCACAATAAGAACAAACCTCAACCCATAGCAAAACACATTTACACACGCCTAGAATCGCAAGAGCAAAGCAGAAGCGCATACCTGGCGACGCGGAGGTGCAACAAAACGTAAAAGAGAAGGTTGGGTGTTGCTACGCGACACGACACTAATTGAAGTAATCACAGGGGTGAAGGGAGGGGAAAAAATCATGGTGCAAATAGTGAAAAAGGGAAAGGATGGGCAAATTAGAGGGGGAGAAATCGGGGTTAAAAGGGTTGGTGTCGGGTAATTTCCAAACAAAATGGGTAAAACCCGTTTATTTAATGAAAAACAAAAATTACTCACCTAGAGTGCGACGCGGGTGGGCACGGAGTCCATTGGAAAATTAATTCCAGGCGAAGCCAATATTTGGCCCTTTCTCCGCGTCGCGGGGATCGCACGGTCTTGCCTTCTTTTTGACGTAAAAGTAACTTACCGTCGAAATCGAAATACTTAGCCCCCTCTGCGACGCGCCCACTACACGGACCTCTCTGCCTCAAATTGGACCTGGAGAGGCAAAATGTTGCCTCACTTCTGCGACGCGGTCCCTGGACGGAGTTGCCTGTGGCGAAACTTTTTCTTCCTGCACATTTTCAGCTCAACACCCATTAGAAAAAAACATGATGGGTTGTCTCCCATCCAACTCCTTAGTTTTGGTCATGGCAAGATGCATTTTTTTGTATTTTTTTCTCATTATATCATTTTTTTTACTAATTCCTAAGAATGAAAATAACCAAATAAAAACAAATAAATCCTAACTATTACAATGGTTGACAGGTTGTTTCCCGTGTAGCGCCTGATTTAACGTCGCGGCACGACCCATCTTATGACTCATTCGTCATTCAATTTGAGCGTTTCAAGCTCACGATCAACATCCTTACCGAAGTAGTGCTTGACCCGTTGACCATTTACAAGGAAAGTAGAGCTCTTATCCTTGTTTCACAATTCTACAGCACCATGTTGAGTCATCCTCACCACCTCAAACGGAACACTCCACTTAGTCCAAAGCTTCCCTGGGAACAACTTCAATCTAGTATTGAAAAGTAACACTAACTGACCAGGCTCAAAGGTGCGTGACACAATATGTTTGTCATGCCACCTCTTGGTCTTCTCTTTATACATCTTTGCATTTTCATAGGCGTGAAGCCTAAACTCTTCTAGCTTGTGCAGCTGTGTGATCCTCTTTCTGCCTGCTAACTCAGCATCTAGATTTATCTTCTTGATCACCCAATATGCCTTGTGCTCTAACTCAGCCGGTAAGTGACAACTTTCCCAAACTCCATTCGATAGGGAGAAGTCCCTATCGGTGTCGTGTAAGCAGTCTGATATGCCCATAAGGCATCATCTAACTTGTCAGCCCAATCTCTTCTTTGGGCATTCACAGTCTTTTGGAGGATCTGCTTGACCTCCCTGTTTGATACCTCTACCTGCTCGTTAGTTTAGGGATGATATGTTGTAGACACTTTGTGCCTCACCCCATACTTCACTAAAATACTATGAACTGAGTTATTGATAAAGTGCTTACCTCCATCACTAATTATCGCCCTTGGCGTTCCAAACCTGGTGAAGATGTGCTTTCGGATGAACTTGACAACCACTTTGGCATCATTTGTTGGCAATGCAACAACCTCCACCCACTTAGACACGTAGTCCACAACGACTAAAATGTATTGCTTACCCTGGGACGATGTGAATGGTCCCATGAAGTCTATCTGCTACACATCAAAGATCTCCACCTCTTGTATGTTGTTCAATGGCATCTCATGCCTCTTCGAAATTGTGCCCAACCTCTGACACTGATCATAACCCTTCACAAACAAAGCTGCATCTTTAAATAAGGTAGGCCAAAAGAAACCAGATTGCAATACCTTATGTGCAGTTCTTTCGCCTCCATGATGTCCACCATATGGCGATGCGTGGCAACTCTCCAACACTTGCGTCACCTCTTGCTCAGCTATACACCTTCTCATCATCTGATCCGGACCCTGCTTGAACAAATAGGGCTCATCCCATATATAGAAGTGTGCATCATACTTTAACCTCTGCTTCTGATGTGTTGATGCCCTAAGTGAAAATAAACCACTCACCAGAAAATTCACAATGTTCGCATACCAAGGCACCTGAGCAATGTCCAAAGCAAGCAACTGCTCATCAGGAAACTCTTCACAAATCTGCCCTTCATTTTTCACATGAGATGAATCCTCTAGTCGGAACAGATGATCAGCTATTTGGTTCTCAGTTCCCTTCCTATCTCTTATTTCGAGGTCAAACTGTTGCAGCAGCAGGATCCACCTAATCAGCCGAGGTTTGGCATCCTTCTTGTTGAACAAGTACCGAATGGCCGCATGATCAGTGTAGACTATCACTTTGGTTCCCAACAAGTCTGACCTGAAATTGTCAAATGCCAACATCCTTCTTAGTAACTGTGTAGTTCGATTGGGCTGCATCAAGTGTTTTGCTCGCATAGTATATGGAGTGAAACACCTTGTCCTTTCTCTGCCCAAGCACTGCCTCAACTGCTATATCACTAGCATCACACTTCATCTTGAATGGAAGCTCCCAATTTGGAGCAATAAGAATATGAGCCTCAATCAACTTCTGTTTTAGCATCTCAAAAGCTTGGAAACATGTTTCAACAAACACAAATTTTATCTCTTTCTGTAATAAGCTGCACATAGGTCTTGCAGTTCTAGAGAAGTCCTTGATGAACCTCTTATAAAAACTAGCATGTCCAAAGAAGCTTCACACTCCCTTCACTGATATTGGTGGTGGAAACTTCTCAATCATTTCCACCTTCGCTTTGTCTACTTCTAGTCCACTCTTGGAGATCTTGTTCCCCAACATAATTCCTTCTCTGACTAAAAAGTGACACTTCTCCCAATTTAGCACCAGATTGGTCTCCTCACACCTAGAAAGAACTCTGTCAAGATTAGTTAAACAAAGTTCGAACGACTTACCAAACACCGAGAAATCGTCCATGAATACTTCAACAAAATCTTCCACCTCATCATGGAAGATTTCCATCATACATCTCTGAAATATGGCTGAGGCATTGCACAAGCCGAATGGCATGCGTTTGAACACATACGTGCATATGGGCAGGTGAATGTCATCTTCTCTTGATCCTCAGGTGCAATGATGACCTGATTATACCCTGAATAACCATCAAGGAAATAGTAATACTCTTGGCCAGCCAACCTGTCTAGCATTTGATCAATTAACGGTACCGGATAGTGGTCCTTCCTGGTGGGTTCATTGAGTTTTCTGTAGTCCATGCATATCCTCCACCCAGTCACTTTTCTGTAGTCCATGAGTAATACTCAACTCATTTTTCTCATTAGTCACAACTGTCATTCCGCCCTTCTTGGACACACACTGCACTGGACTTACCCATTTACTGTCAGATATTGGGTACACAATCCCTGCATCCAGCCACTTGATGACTTCTTTTCTGACAACATCCTTCATCAATAGATTTAGTCTCCGCTGATGCTGTGCACTTGCCTTGTACCCTTCTTCCATGTATATTTTGTGCATACACAGTGCAGGACTAATACCATGGATGTCAAACATTTGCCACCCCAGAGCTGCTTTCCTCCTTTTCAGAATGAGTAGTGCGGCTTCCACCTGTTCGTCAAATAATGCTGCAGACAAAATAACCGGTAAAGTTTCATCTTCACCCAAAAATGCATACCTGAGGTGGGCTGGCAGTGTTTGCAACTCTAGCTTAGGTGCTTCTTCAACGGAGGATTTAGGTGGAGGACCCAACACCCTATATAGAGGCTCCCAGTGCTTTCCATTGGTAACCATAAGTGACACATCAAGGAATTGCACCATTTCATGTGCCTCAGCATCCCCATATATGTCATCACCCACCAACACTCGCTCTAGAGGATCCTTAGTTGCAATATATTTAGCTTCTGCCTTAAGATCAATCATGGTTATGGCAGACAACTCCCCATACACAATTGGCAATTTTAAGGCTTTGTATACATCAAACACCTCCACTTTATCATGAGTTCTCATAGTAAGCTGCCTAGCTGCTACGTCTATCATTGGCCTACCAGTCGCTAAGAAAGGTCGTCCTAAGATGAAAGGGATCTCAGGATCAGGCTCAAAATTCAATACTACAAAGTTTACTGGGAAAATTAGAGATCCCACTTGTACTAACACATCTTCGACAACACCCTCAGGTCTAGCTATAGATCTATTCGCCAACTGCAAAATTATGGTAGTTCTACCCAACCCTATATTTTTGTATAGAGAAGTTGGCATCAAGTTTATACTCACTCCTAGATCACACAACCCTCAAGCATGGATGCTTTTCCCTATAGTAATCTGACAGTAAACCTACCCGAATCTTTTAGTTTAATGGGCAGCTTGTTCTGAATTTTGGAGCTGCAATCTTCAGTAAGTGCCATAGTCTCATATCAGCCTCCTTTTGTTTTCTACGATCTCTTTCACAAACTTTGCATACCAGGGTATACCCTGCAAAACATCTACCAATGGCAAGTTAATGTGAACTTGTTTCAAGAGAGAGAGAGACTTACCAAAACATTCGTCCTCCTTTTGTTTCTTGAACTTTTGAGGAAATGGAGAAAGTGGTCTCACTATTGGTTGCACTCTTTCTTCCAGTGCAACTACTTCATTTTCCTTAAGCTCACCCTCTTTAGGTTCACTATTTTTGTTTACAACTTCAGTGTTTCTTTTCTTAGGAGCTAACCCCTCCAATTGCAAACCACTGCGTGTACTTACTGCATTCACATGTTTAGGATTTGTGTCAGTGTTTCCAGGCAAACCTCCTTGCGGTCTTGAATTTTGGGCACTAGCAAACTGCCCAAATTGCTTCTCCAGATTCTGTGTAGCTAACTGATTATTTCTCACATCAGCAGTTAACTGTGCTTGATCAACCATAATTCTTTTCAGCATCTCCTCCACACTCATGTTTCCAGATTGCTGCTTGGGTTGCTCCCTTTGCGCCCGTGGTTGATACCCATTGGCATTGCCTTGTGGCCTATAATGGTTTTGCCTTTGGCCCTGGTTCTGATTTCCACCCCAAGAAAGTTTGGGTGGTTATGCCAACTTGGGTTATATGAGTTTCCATAGTTTTGTTGGCCTCCTCCTCTCTGGGCATTCCCTACAAAATTAACAGAATCTGGGTTTGCACCACATACCTCTGCACCGTGATCGCTACCTCCGCAGATCTCACACCAAGACGGTGGTTGTTGAATTGCATTTACCTGTGCAGGCTGTTGTCCCAGTGCCATGTTGCTAAAATGTGTACTCATCATATTCTGCATAGCAGAAATCTGTGCAGTTAGAGCAGTCATCGCATCTACTTCCAGCATACCTGCAATTTTCTGTACTATAAGTTTCATTCCCTCTCCGTTCCACTCTGGATTACCCTGAGAGATCCAGTTCAGCAAGGTGAACAGTTCAGCATAAGTCTTCTCTAAGGCCTGTCGACTTGCAGCTGAATCAAGCAAAATCTTAGTGTTAGGCTCCAACCCTTCAATGAAGGTATGGACTGACACCTCATTAGATTGATGATGATGAGGGCAGCTCATCAACATCGATTTAAACTTGTCCCAAGCTTGGTACAAGTTCTCACCACCCTTCTGCCTAAAACTCAAATTATCAATCCTCAGCTTAGCTATTTTCCCAGATGGAAAAAATCTGATGAGGAATTTCTGTGCCAAATCGTCCTTGGTGGTAATTGAATTCGCAGGCTCTGAGTTCAACCATCTTTTTGCTTCCCCAAGTAGAGAGAAAGGGAATAAGGTGAGCCTTACATAATCTTTATTCACCCCAGTTGGAGTGTAAGTATCATTGATCTCGAGGAAGTTCTGAATGTGAACTGTGGGATCCTCATGTGAGAGACTAGTAAACTGCCCATTCGTGTGCAAAATTTGCACCATACTCTACTTTAGTTCAAATCTCCCACTAGGTTCAGGTTTCTGTATGCACGAAGTCACATTGGTGGGGCGTGGGATTGCCACGTCTCGTACTTTCAACTCAGCAGCCATTGTCTCAGGTTCTTCTTCCTTTGTTTTTGGTCCAGGAGATTCTAGCTCACCTATAACTAGGAGAACCAGATATGCTAATCGTCTGTGCCTTCTATGTAAGTGTACGAATCTTTCAGGTTCTAAGGGAGGCGATAACAATCCTTGATCGTTGTCCAGCTTGGAGTTTCAAAACAACCTGCAATAATGGAATGCTAAGATCAAGCTGTCAACACTTGCGTTTCAACTTCAGAAATAAGAAAAATTCAAATACTTTCTAATTCTTAAGTCCCTGGCAGTGGTGCCAAAAACTTGTTGCAGTGTAATCGCACACGCCAGTGCACGTGATCGTACAAGTAATGAAGTGGTTCTTTTTGTGAGCCAGGTATCGTACCCACATGGACTTTCACTTAAAACTATTAATTTCTCTAGTTTTCAGTTAATCACAAATGTATTTCCAGATTTAAAGAGTTGTTTATTTCTATTTCTAAATTTTAAAACAAAATGTAACTAACACAATTTAGTTTCATGGGTTTCAAACAATGATTTGGGAAAGGTCCAGGGTTGCAGCTTCTATCAGGATTCATGCAATCAATATAGTTTATATGGGTAATTATTAACTATCGAATCAATGAATCACAGGGTTAGATGTATGATCATGGTCTCCCGACCTCTAATCGCCTACGATAGATAACACCCTAACTACATCGTTGAGCGGGGATGTAATGATTACCTACCGAGCATTAAGTTATCTTGCTCTATGGTGACCTAAGCGAGGTCTCTAGGTATATCCCTATCCAAGAAATGAATCAACCCTAGCTATTTAGAGTTTAACAAGCTCCTTATGCCCCACGTTCTATCCTCTTATTCCTCTCCCGAGTTCAATTTGGACAATGAATTTATTTCTATGGTGATCTATCATGAAATACGGAAAATAAGAACATAAGAAAGATTCATGTGATAGTCAATAATAAACCCAAAAAAAACAACTCAGTCAATTACAATCATCCTGTAGCCACAATCCTAGAACTAGGGTATTTAGCTACTCATAGTCCAATAATCAATCATACAATGGTTATGAATCATCAAATGATTGAAAGGAAAAGGTTTTAAGAAATAACCCTAAAAACTACAGAAAATGTACTCCAAAGTCGCCGTTCTTCAAAACCCAGAAGTAAACTCCCCAATAAAATAAAATAATGACCTATTTATACTACAAGTCAAAATGGCCAAATCTGGGACTTCAAGGCACGACGTGGAGGGACTTCCAAATTCGGATTCCAGGCACTTTAGCCTCCTCCGCGACACGGGCACTCCACGGAGTGTTCTGCCTCGCAATTGCTTCTTCGAATAAAATCTGGGACTTTTCTCCGCGACGCGCGAGCTACACAGAGGGTTCTGCCTCAATTCATAATTTTTCAAGCCAAATTATAGCTCCGCTCCGTGACACGGAGATGATACAGAACTACCTTAGTGGCTTTTCCTCCAGCTTCTTTTGACTTGAAACCTCTATGTTCTTCCATTGTCCCTTTTTGCGCTCGTTTCTCCAATTAAGCTCACCTACACAACTAATCATGTTGGTTAGCTCATAAACAACTAAAAGACTCTATACGACTACAAACAAATACATTTTGAATTCAAACTAGGCGTAAATGCGGGCATAGTTAGCATTCTAGGCATATAAATATGCCTAAGATCATATGATATTGAGAATGTTTGCGTTCCTTCATAAACATGCAAAAAAAAAGTGATGTATCTCACGGTTCCAATTGCATGAGGCCTGTAATCGGCATGAAAAGAATTGCGGCATATGCTCTCACACTCGTCATGAAGAATACGGTTGTATTGGCTTAAGAGTTTTGTGTTCTCTCTCCATGAAGATGATGAAAAAATTCTTAATCAATACAGAACTCAATAGGCGGCCCTTTGGCGAAGATGCAGAGAAGTGAACTTATGAATGTTGTCGAAAATCAGTTAGATCACCAAAAAATAATTATCATAAATTCATGAGGGTTTTTACCTTGATTTTTAGATATGTTGTAGACTTTGATGATTAGTTCCTATAGAATCAAGTCGTTCGTCATTCGAAATCTCGTACATCAAGATAGAGATGTTTTGGTGAGACTGCATAGAGCTGTAAAAAAGAAGAAGACAGATTTGATAGCAAACTTCAAAAATCCATTCCCATCAATTCAGAAGGGTTTTGATTTTGCATTTCATATATGTCGTAGCCCTCTGAGTCTAGGTTTTGGAAAATCAAGCTAATCATGATTTCAACGTTTCTACAATAGGTTATGAATTTTCTACCGCAGGTGTACTGTGCTGAAAAAAAGTGACGAAAATTGAGTTTTATATGCCTCAATTTGACAATCAACCATTGTAAGAGCATGTATATTTATGGAAATCAAAACTACATAAATTGTGTTCCTACAAATTATGGAAAAACCATATTTGAAACAAAATTATGGTAAATTTTCCTAGGAACCAAATTATGATAAGTTTCTATAGGAATCAAGTTATGGAAAATTCCATTGGAATCAAGTTATGGAAAATTTCCATTGGAATCAAATATGGAAAGTTTTGAAAGACTGCATAAAAAAATGTATTTCACGAATACTTCAAGCCTTGTCTTTTAATGGTTCGACAAGTTGGACACCGCAACAGGCCTCGATGTAGGGGGACAATTATAGACAGTGAAATTTTATTGATAAATCCATATTAAATTTTGGATTAATCCATAAATTCATGATATATTGACTAAGTGAAATGTCACGCCCCGAGCCTATACACTGGATGTGGCCGGCACTCGAGAACTATTGTTGGCCCCAAGCGAACCCTTGGCCTAGCTTACTTACTCAGTGGAAGACTGTACTCAAGATAAATACTTTTAAAACAAGTAAACCAAACTGCTCAAAATATAACTTAGAATGTATTATAATAACATTCACTGCCAAAGTGGCAACTCAATTCTTAACCTAACTGAAAAGGAAAAGTAAAGAATCATGAACTAACATTACTAACTCTGTCTATGAAGCTTCCAAAGAACTAAGATGGACGTCGGGACAAGACTCACGACATCCTAATGAAATAAAATATTGAAAGCAATAAAAAGGATCCTCCAAAAAGCTAGGAGGCTCACCAACTGACTCTGAGTGCTCAACTAGATCAACGAGGGACTAGATGCTGATCCTGGTTACCTGCGTCTTCATCATAATAAGATGCAGGCCAACTGGCATCAGTACATTGAATGTACAAGTATGCGAGTTGGAATGCTAAACATAACTTAAGCTTGAAAAGAATCTGAAAGAAACACTTACCTTGGCTTTACTCAACTCCTGATTAACCTAACTCAATATAAAGCAATAAAACACATGCAATATATAGAAAGCCTTTAAAACAGTAGAAAACAACTTAGTTCTTTAAAGAAAATGCAATAACAAACTCAACTTTACTCATATAATAAAGTAATATAGTTTCTGTGAGAGTTTCTCTAACTGACAACCACCACTTTGAGCCTAAGTGGTGATACAACATCTTGCTCATGGTGCCAGAACTATCCTATACTTTCCGTCATATAGAACGCCTTAATTAAGTGGATCCACTAGTCTATGCTAAACACATCTTAAGGAGTCATCTAAAAAGTATGATCCTTTACTACCTATGCTGGCTACATGGTTTATGGAGACATGAGTTATCTGAACTCAAACTCGTCCCCATATCGGTGCTCAATACTACTCCCAAAATATACTTAGCTCATATGTTTGTTAAAAACAAAACTCTTTCTTTGGTTTGAGATAATTACTCAAAAACTTAGCTTAAAAGCTCTCATGGAAATCTCAGTTTCCTTTATTGGTCAAATGTGCAAACATTTTAACTCTTGGGAATACTTAGTTCCCATAATATCTTTGAAGAATGAACTTTACTCTTACTCTATACTGAAAACTAGCTCAAAGGCTCTTTTGGAAATCTCGGTTTCCTTTCTTGTTTAAATGTGAAAACATTTACTCTTGCAATACATAGTCGCGATATACTCTTTTGAAGAAATGAACTTCAAACTTTACTCTTTACTCAAAAATCAAGTCTTAAAACAAAGTTAAAACATTTGTAAAAGACTTTTGGAAAACTTTATGAACTTCTCTTAACTTGAATCTTGACTTCTCTTGACTTGACTCTTAACTTCTCTTGACTTGACTCTTGACTTCTCTTAACTTGACTCTTAACTTCTCTTGACTTGACTCTTAACTTTCCTTGAATTGAATTATGAATTCAAGGATTGTGATTTGTGATAGGAAAGATCTCATGATGTTTAGGAATGATTTTCGATAGCTAAACATGAGAAATGATCAAGAAATCACTGCTTGGAAACTAGTCTACGATACGGAGGTGTATTTACATTTTGGTCGCAAAAATAACTTTTGAGGCAGAGAGGTCTGTGACCTATCCGCGACGCGAAGAGAAATTTACACTTCTGAGGAATAGGTCCGTGACGCGGACCTGGTACCCAGTTTTTGCCCGACTTGTTCCTTCTTCGTTTTCTAACCACAATTTGCCTAAACTCGGTTCTTTTTCTCAAATTCCCTTTAGATTCAGATACCCAGTATGTATACACAAGAATATAACTCAAACACCTCAAGGAAACAACATTTTAACCTCAAGGAACTCCTCAATCTCAACCTAACTCAAGAACGAAGGCCAATTTCAAGAACACCATTCAAGATTCATCAACTTTCAACTTTCTAGAACAAACTTCGCTAAAATAAATAGGATTGGCGTGTGGGTGAACGAACCCAAGACTATGAAATACTCACATACCTCGTAGGGATCACCCCTTGACGAAATCCACGAGCCTAGCATCAAGAACCTGACGATTCCTTGCTCCTTCTTCTCTTTTCTCCTCCTCTTTTCTCTTCTCTCAAAACCCTAACTTGTTTCTCTAAAGCGTAAACTGAATCCAATCAGTTTAGACCCCAACTTAATTACCAAAAACGAAATTAATTAATTGGGTGGTGAAAAGACCATAATGCCCTTCTAAAATCCGTGTTGGACTTTCCTTATTTGAACAACCCAAATTTAAATGGGCATAACTCACTCATACGAACTCAGAATCGCACAAACTCGGTGGAGTTGGAAAGATTATTCGAAGATCTTTCCTACAATATTTGGATACACACCTAACTCATCCTGATCTAGGAGGTATGGTCATTTTAAGTTGACCAAAAAACTCAAACTTAACTTAACCAATTTTCCAGATTTTTATTATTTCCAAATATCACTCTTTCTAATTCTAGCTCTTTCTATTTCTTTCAATTTGAGAGATGTTACATCAAATTACTGGTTAATAAAGTCGGATTAATATTTTAGTCAAAATATATGACTTAAATAAAGTCCAAATTATATTTGGGCCAGTTCATTAA
Source organism: Solanum sparsipilum (assembly GCA_029582215.1). Taxonomy (NCBI): domain Eukaryota; kingdom Viridiplantae; phylum Streptophyta; class Magnoliopsida; order Solanales; family Solanaceae; genus Solanum; species Solanum sparsipilum. Next base: position 47,310 of record JAKRZT010009079.1, on the reverse strand, counting down.
GTTGACAAGACAAGCCCAATTTATGCTCTTCTAATCCAAGGTCCTCTAAAATTACTTGAAGACCGAAATACTCCTGAAACCCTAGCTCACAACTATATGAAAGGGTTCTCATGAGACAAAAAAAAGGGAGAAAATGAAGAACACACACAGAAATACATAGAGAATCCTTGCTCTTCAGTGGTGATCTGCATGTCTTCCGCATACAAAGAAGTTTTCGCACCAAGTGTTGAGCCGCAAGTATTTAATCAAATCAAGAACATCCGTGAAGAGAAGAATCAGGGGATTGCATATCTTTTCTTATAGATTTTATAAAGATTGTAACCTTCACATAAATTCAAATACAAATACTGTTGTCTGCTTGCTATTTTCCTTTTATGTTTGCTGTATTGTAGGAACGAAACTTTAGACGCATACAATAATGAATTAGAAAAAATATAACTACGTTTCCAAATTAATTTGTTAGCAAAGTCGTCACTCATTGCAATATTTTTATGAACTTACCATTCCAAAAATAAAAAACACATAAAAGACTTTGGGGAAGTTATACTATAAGCACCTATACGTTCTCTTCATATTTTACAGAGTTATACTACATAGTGTATACTTTTCTCTACCATTTGTTACTTTAGAGAGAAAAATTGTCATTTATAATTTAAATATACATAATTTAAACCTGTTTCTGTCATTTTAAATACATTCTCTTGTACTAATTCGTTGCCCTTCATGCTTCATACTCATTTGAAATTCATGAATATGTACAAATCAATCCATTATCATCTGGGAAAAATTTCATCCTACATATATTCATGTATATGCATTTGGTATTTATTTTTGCCAACTACGTCTTTGAATCATAACCATATGATAAGAAGGTTCAGAGCATCACCAATCGATAGACAACAAATGGCAAGAAGAAGCATAGTTATAGCGATAAGAAAGGCAAAAACACCAATAATGGATAGGTAACAAACGAAAAGAAAAAATGGAGTTGGAGATTCAATGTAACATCGCGCCTTAGAAAGAGCTAAAAATAGAAAGAATTAATTTGGAAAGAGCAAAATCTGAAATTTTGCAAGTTATGCATAAGTTTTCGATCAGTTTCAAACGACCATAACTTTCAGTCTAGGATGAGTTAGGTGGCCCATAAGATATCAAATGAAAGGTCTTTGAATCCTCTTTCCAATGCCACCAAGTTTGCTAAATTTTGACCTTCTATGACGGAGATATTCCCATTTGAAGTTAGCGTTTCTAGTTAAGGAAAGCTACCCAAAAATTTGAGGGGTATTTTGGTCTTTTCCTTACCCCATCAGCTTAAAACGAATTATGGTAATATTTAGGATTCTAAACTGATTTGGTTCAGTTTTCACAATCCTAATTACGCTTAAGGTTTTATAAGAAATTTCAAGGAGAGAAAAGAAGAGAAACTAGGAAAAGGTTCAAGGCGTTCGTCGAGATTTCTTGCGAATCGAGGATTGTTTCGCCAAGGGTTTGATCACTAAGAGGTATGAGAGTTCTCATAGTGTTGGGTTCGTTCACCCACACACCAATCATGCTATTTTAATGCAATTTCATTTCAAAGTTGAAGGATTTGAGTTCTTGATGAATTTTCTTGAAATTCCATTCGTAATGTTGATTATTGGGATTTTGATGAGTTCTTGAGATAAAAGTTAGTAATTTGAGGGTTGTTTTGAGTAGATTATCATGTAGTGATGTTGGGTATTCGAATATAAGTGATTGGGGAAGAAACCATTCGATTCTAGACGAATTAGGGTCAGAAAATGAGAAAGAAAACTTGTCAGAAAAATTTGGGCAGCGGCTGGCGCCCTGCACCAATCACTGCGCCAGAAAAGTACTTCTATTGGTGCCCTGCGGTAGCTAGTGTGCCCTAACTACTGCTTTGTAGTTCATGGGTTGGCGCCCTGCGCCACTTAGAGCACCAGGGTCGCCTGCCCCCACCTGTTCACCGTCACTTAACCCATCTGAGTTCTTTCAAAGCGTACCTTTACTCCCCTTTGATTGTAACTACTCTAAACTACTTCTAAAAAATGTAGAAATCATTCATAACATGAATCATAACCTCGAACACATAATTCAAATTCAAGGTAGAGCTAAGAGTCAAGTCTTGACAGTTCTTTGAGTCATTTTAAGAAGTCTTTTTACAATCTTTTGGACTTGTTTTTTAAGACTTGAACATTTGAGTTTGAGGATGAGCAGAGCTGAGTTCATTTTATTTAAAATCATATATGGGAACTAAGTATTCCCAAGAGAAATATTTTTACATTTAAGAAAAGAGGAAACACCGATTTCCAAAAGAGTTCATGAGCAGTTTTGAGTACTATATCTTTTTAGAGAAACCTTTTGAGTAATAATCTAAAAGTTAAGGATGAGGAAATGTTTTTTAAAAAAAATAATGAACTAAGTTATATTTTGGGAGTAGTATTGAGCACCGATATGGGGGAGAGTTCTAACAACTCATTGCCCCTATAAACCGTGTAGCCAACGTGAGTAGAAAGGGTCATACTTTTTAGATGATTCCTTATTTATTTTTTAGCATAGACTAGTGGATCCACTTAATTGAGGAGTTCTATACCCCAACAAGGTATAGGAAATTTCTGGCAGTGTGGACCAGCCATTGTATCATCACATAGCTCATAGCGATGGTTGTCGGTTAGAGAAACTCCCAAATAGAGTTTATTTTGTATTTTAACATACAAACTGAGTTATATTGTATTTTTCAATACATTGAGTTGTTATCTAATGTTTTAAAAGCTTTACTTTATATTGCATTATTGTTATTGCTTTTATATTGACATGAGTTGAGATTGAGTTGAGTTGAAACGATGTAAGTTTTTTCTTGAGTTCAAGTTCAAGCTTATATCATGTTTTAGATTTCTCCTCGCATGCTCGTAAATTCCATGTACATATGCCATTTGACCTGCATCTTTTATGATGCAGATACAGGTAACCAGGATCATCAACTAGCACTTCGTTGATTCAGGTGAGTTCCAGAGTTGTTTGGTGAGCCTCCTTTCTTTCGGAGGATCACTTATTTATATTCAGTTATTTTAGTTTGTTAGGATGATCAGGGGTCTTGTCTCGACATCTCTCAGAATATTAGAGGCTTCATAGATAAATAGATAGTAGTGAATGAGTCTTTTAATTTTCAGTTGTTTATGTTGAGACTTGAGTTGCCTCTTTGGCTAGTTGAATATTTTATTTCTAAAATACTCTTGAGTATTTCTTTGAGACATTGAGTAAAGTTGTACTTTTGAGTTTATCTTATGTATGAGTAAGTCTTCTGCTAAGAGTTAAGTCAGGCCAACGGTTCGCTTGGGGCCAACAATGGTTCTCGAGTGCTTGTCGCGCCTAGGGTGTAGGCTCGGGGCATGACAAACTTGGTATCAGAGCATAGAGTTGAAGATTCCTAGGTCTATGAAGCCGTGTCTGTAGAGTCCTATTTATCGGTGTGAAGCGCACCACATCTTTAATTAGGAGGTTGCGCATTTAGGAACTATCTCACTTCTTTCATACTCTTTTTGTGCGATAGAGTTCATCTCTATAAAGTTTCTTTCTAACTCACACTTGCGTGTATATTTCAGATCATGCCTCTACAAAGAGCTGTCCGAGGTCTTCCTTCTAGGAGGAATGTCGATCCACAATATCAAGGGGTACCCAATGCACTAGAAGTGCAACCTTAAGGAGAGGTCACTGATGCTGAGTTACGGGATGCTATCCGGATATTGAGTCAAGTGGTGGCCAATCAAGCTGGTCAGCAGAGAGGGGATCGACAGGATGTGACTGATACATCCAGAATCTGTGAGTTCTTAAGGATGAATCCTCCAGATTTCATCGGTTCAAGTGTCACTGAGGATCTGGAAAACTTTTTGGAAGAGTTGCATAAGGTGTTTGAGGTTATGCATGTTGCTGATGCTGAGAGAGTGGAACTAGCTGCATACCAACTTAAGGGTGTTGCTATAGTATGGTACGATCAATGGAAAAAGAGTAGAGCTGAGGGTACACCAATTGTAAGCTAGGCTGTCACGACCCAGACCATCATGATTGGCACCCACACTACCCTCCGGTGGGAGAACCGTTACTACAACCCGACTAAGCAACCTTAACCACAAAACTACACATTTAAAGATACGGAAGCAGGTTTAAATGTCTAAGAAGTATGGAGTTCCCATAAACGCCGAAGTTCAACAAACAATTACCAAAGCTATTGACGAAATTAACCCCTAGAACTGAAAGTCATTGTACTAAAACATCTAAACTGCAACAAGACTACGAAGAAGGGGTACAACCCCAACCAAACATAAGAAGTATCTAAACAATAGTCTGAGTCCGAAGAGATTGAACTAAACAAAATGAGGGACTCCATGGTCCCCTGGAAGAATTGGCTCACCCTTGAAATCGGTCTCGATCACTGATATCCTAGCTGAGGTCTATCAATAGCCGCCTAAAGATGCCCTGTACTCAACAAAGAACGAGCAAGTACAGTATCAAGACACAACCACTGTGTACTGGTAGGAACACACGACTTTTCCAGTAAGCGAACATATACAAGCAATCACAACATAGTAAACATGACATGTACAAAATGTATATACATCGGTTATCATTTCAGGAGCAATGCACATTTCAACATTCTCAATAACAAGAAGATATGAAAATTCAATGGTCTTCTTATGGAACCCATACCCAAACTGTTAGTGTGCCAGAATGTGATACCCGATCCCAATTAGTGTGCCGAAATGTGACACCGATCCAATATATGTATTGAAACGTGACACCCGATTCAATGTATGTGTTGGAATATGACATATGATCCAATGTATGTGTCGGAACGTGACACCCGATCCCAATCAACACAACCACAATCACATTCACACTCATAATGTACATAATCATAATCATACAATCAATTGTTGAATCATGGCATACATTTGTTTATTCATACTCATTTCATTAGTTTTGATTAATAGTGCTTCATTCACACACAAACATGCATTACAATGAAGCAATTACCAACATACATCACACAAACATGAAATCAAATCATCACCTACCTCGAAACCAAGCTTGAATCCCCCTAAGGCACTTGAATCTTCCCTTTTTAGATTCTTTTCACTTGTTCGTGGTCTAAAAACAACAAATTAATGCAAGGATAAATAAACGAGGCCTAATTACCTGGATTACAATCGAAATTATCAACCATAGGCCAAACCTAAGATCCCAATACCCAACTTAGGGCTTTTTCCACCATTAGTTTCAGGTCAAAACCCTCCCCCAATGATAATCACTAATGAATCAAAAATGGATTAGGGGAGTAAAAACATTACCTTTTGCACTAGAAGAGGTGGAAAACTGTCAAGAACTTGCCCTGGGTCATTTCTTAACTCTCAAGAACGAAGTTGTAGAATAATAACGTTTTTGGGGTTTAATCCTGACTTAATTCGCAACTAGGCCGCTACGGTGGACCCTATCCCGCCACAACGGCCCCGCACTGGCGGGATAAATTCCTCCCTGGTGGCCTGCACGGTGACAGAACGTCGGAATTAGAGTATCAAACCCCCATTTCACAACACACCTTCAACCCTTGATGTTCAAAAACTACCCGTTCACACTAAGATCAGTTTCGGGAGTACTACTCACCTGAATTCGATTCTGTAAAGTCGTACGGGCTCCCTAACGTCTTGGCTATCCACTCATGTAATCAAATTCATTATTAAATCTTTCCTTCCTTACCAGATTTCCCTAGACCGCACATAACTCAGATTCTGTCCAAATCTGGACTAGGCTAGGAATTTTCAAGTAACTATGCAAAAGTTTTCTGGCCCCAATTCTTTCCCCAATGGCTTTTCCCTAACGACGGAAAAAAGTCGTTACAATAGATACCAATTTACCCATCACTCGTCCCCGAGTGATCAACTAGGAAAGACTGGATAAAGTAAGGGTAGAGTAGTACCTGAATCATTGAACAACTGGGGATATTTGTCTCGCATGGCCTTCTTGATTTCCTAAGTAGCTTCCTCAACCAGATGAGGCTTCCATTGAACTGTCATAGACTTTATCTCCTTCGTCCTCAGCTTCCGAATATCGCGATTAAGAATTGCAACTGGTTTCTACTCATACTGAAGGTCTTTGTCTAACAAAATTGAGTCCCATTTTATGATGTAATCCCCGTCCCTATGATACTTTTTCAACATGAACACATGAAATACCAAATGAACTCCTAATAAGCTAGGAGGTAAAGCTAACCTATAAGCCACTGGCCCTACACAGTCAAGAATTTTGAATGGTCCAATGTATGGAGGACTAAGTTTGCCCTTCTTTCCGAATCTCGTCACCCCTTTCATGGGTGACACTTTAAGAAGAACTTTCTCACCAGTGAAATGACATGTCTCTTACCTTTTGGTCTGCATACTTTTTTCTGTCGACTTTGGGCTGCTAGGAGCTTAGCTTGGATGCTTTTTACCTTATCCTTAGCATCCTTCACCGAGTCAACCCCCTAAGGGTTTCATATCTCCAGCCTCAAACCAACCAATTAAATACCTACACATCCTCCCATACAATGCCTCAATGAAGTCATTTAAATACTCAAGTGATAAATATGGTTGTATGTACGCTTAACTAACCACAAAAACGATTCCCAATGACCACCAAAGTTGATCGTACACACGTCTGCAACATGTTATCAAGGATCTTGACACAATCATCAGGACAAATCCTTTCTCACATAAGCATGATAAAATCAAAATCAATACTTGCTACAATTAGAAGTGAACCTGAACCAATCAACTCACACTTATAATGCCCAAACAATCATAGTTCTTAACAACATCTCCATCCTACAACATAAATTCCCATGAGCCTAAGTTATAAGAATTTGATATGTAGACATCATATACTCATCGAGGGATATGTCCAAGCATACAAACCCCCTAATAACACTAGCGAAATGCTAGATTTAGTAATTGTGATTGTAGATTACTCTTAAGAACAGTATAATTGGACCCAATAGATCCCCACATTCTACCAAGAGAACATCGCATGATAGGTACACCTGATCCACCACTAAGGATCCACCCACAAAAGTGAAAACACATGTGAGCATAGCTAGTGAATCATGCTCACAACCATGTACAAAATGAAATAGATGGTCACATAAGAATTTATAGAATAATTATTGAATAACACTAAAGGTTTTCTTCCGAAGAGCCGATACCAGCCCTTTCCATTCAGTTGACTTCACATACTCTTCACATCATTCCATTGAAGCCCACACTCTCAATACTAACAACCATCATAAACACTTCGACTATTTACCTTACTATAAACTAACACCTTTAAATGAAAACCTTTCTTAGGTACTTAACAATCAACACTGATAAACTTTACGACTCAACCCAGGTGTAAGTCCTTTCACTTGCTCAATACCTGATACAATTGATTATTTCTCACCTTGCCAATTCATACCTTGAAAAAATATATCACCACGAATGTAGACTTATTATGAAAAATCTGAATTATAAATTCAACTGTATAACACAATCCCCTTATCTATCAACATTAGCTTGTACCTTGAATATTTTTATGAATTCATGGATCATTGCTTAACATTGATCGCATCTACATCGATCTTACAATATCCTTCACTAAAATTTCAATCGTACTCATTACTAAACTCAAAAAAGAAAAACACTTATTATCACACTCGAGCTAACGTCTGAACACTCCTTTCTCTAGTCTTTTCCAATAGTTTTTAACCCATCTAATGGACCCGTGACACTATTACCATAGCCAAAACAAACAAATGAATTCATGCGTCTCGGAACCCAATTCTCTACCCTTTTGAAGGTACCTCTTTAGCCTTTGCAATCAATTAAAATATTCTTGCTCTCGCCCCTCTCTAAAGGCTGTACTACATCCCACTATTTTGTCTTCATTATGACTTTAGCTCTTTTAAATTCTATTCGAGTGGTGTCCCACCATTTGTTAAAACCTTCCATACAACGACGTTACTCACCATATATTAGGAAACCACAATCTTAGATATTCACAAGTAGTAGTTACTATACAAAATTCAGTTAACAAACAATCTTATTATATAGTAGCATCCCATCACAATCCATCACGAACTCTTATTACCATTATGCTCAGCCAGCCCTAGCTATCACTACGAAGTCAACCTTTTCATCGATATGACACCTCAAACTCAGGTGTACCCATCAAATTCAAAGGACTAACCCAATTTTATACGCACTTTCTTACTAAAATCTTCAATTGCCTTCAGCCAAGTATACTCAATGGGACTCTTTTTATCCATAAACTTGTCATTCCGGTATCAATCCAATCCTTTAAGGCTTAAGATAAAATCACAAGTCCTCATACTACCATCCTTCTTCTTAACAAACAAGACAAGAGCACCCCACGTGGAAACACTAGGACGGATGAAGCCTTTATCAAGAAGCTCCTGGATTTGAGATTTAAGCTCTCTCAATTCTGCCTGAGCCATGCGGTAAGGAGGAATGGAGATGGGCTGAGTTCTAGGTTCCAAGTCAATGTAGAAATCTATGTCCCTATCCGCTGGCATACTAGGCAAATCGGTAGGAAACACTTCCTTGAATTCAGACACTACAGGAATAGACTCAAAAGAGGAAGACTTGGCATCAAAACCCTAAATATGAGCCAAATAAGTCAAATATCCCTGCCCCACAAGTTCCCTAGACCACACGAAAGATATGACCTTAGCTGGCTTAGACTTTACACCCCTTCCCACTCTAATCTTTCCCTACCCGGGATCTCTAGAGTTATAGACTTAGTATTAATATTAAGCGCATCATAATATGGGGACAACTAAGTCATGCCTAAGATTATATCAAATTCAGACATATCCAAAGTCGCCAAGTCAGCCCAAATTTGAAAACCCATGAACAAAATAGGACAAGCACGATATACATGGGTGACTATGACTGACTCTCCAACCGGGGTAGAAACATGGATGAGGGAATCAAGTACATCACAAACTGCATCAAATCCCAAAGCAAACTGAAACATATGAATAAGTAGAACTCGGATCAAACAAAACAGTAGCCATCCGGTCAAAGACAAGAATATCACCTGCGATCACTGCATCAGATACCTCAGCCTCGGTCTTGCCTGGAAAGGCATAAAACTGAGCCCTGTCATCTTGGTGGGCAACCTCCTTGCCTGGTTCAACACAATTGTAACACTCTTAATAACTTAACCAAGTAAGCATCGCTGCTATTGTAGTAGTCGTGTCATGACCCTCTTTGATATATACTCAATCTTGGAAATCGTAGTAGAGATTCTAACCTCAATTATCACAACATAATTTCATCATTTACTAAGCAAACCATACCTGTTATGACACAATGCTAAATGCATTTTCCAAAGTAATAGTGTTCATTATCTAGCCTTCCCTTACAAAACTTCTCGAATGTTGTCACCTTGGCAAAGTCTTCTGACTTGAACCCTTTCTACCTCTATCACAAAATCAACCACTTCGTGACCTTAATCCCTTCACAAAATGACGAATTTGCCCTTTTAGACTGAAGCAAAGTGAGTACCAGATTTGGATAGAACACAAACTTTTGCCTTAAAGGCTGCAACAAAAACAAATATATTATGTTGCTCTATATTCAGGAACTCATCGCTACTCCTATCCCTCAAAGTTCAAGGTATATACTTCTCCATACAAAAAGTTATAAAATGTTTCCCAAGTCCCGAGTAGTGCATTTACTAGTCGGCACTCTACATGAGACCACCACCACATTTTGGTGTCTCCCTTGAACTGGTATATTATAAACTCAACACCAAATCACTCTACCTTATCCATCTTATGAAGCAGCTCATGACAATCAACAAGAAAATCATACGAATCTTCAGATTCAGTACCCATGAAGAATGAAGGTTTCAACCTTAAAAACATAAATAAAACCTCATGTTTGTCATTAGTCATTACATGTCCACATTGAATCAGGAAACATGCTTATTTGGAAGGACACATCCTCTCTTGCTAGTGTTGGTGTTACCACTTCTGCTGCTCTAGTTCTGACTATAGAGTGAAGGAGGAAAGATACCAATTTGTATCACCTAGATAACAATTGGATTCAAGTAATAGCACGAAGAAAGAAAGAAATGCTTTCCTAAAGTCCTATAGCCTCTCGAAGAAAAGTACAGACGTCTCCATACTGTTCCGCAAGACTCTACTAAACTCGTTTTGGTACAATGAGATCAACAAACCTAGGGCTCTGATATCAACTTTATCACGACCCAGACCGTGGTGATTGTCACCCACACTACCCTTTGGTGGGAGAACCATTACTACAACCCGACTAAGCAACTTTAATCACAAAACTACACATTTAAAGATATGGAAGAAGGTTTAAATATCCAAGAAGTTTGGAGTTCCCATAAACTCTGAAGTTCAACAAACAATTACCAAAAATATTGCGGAAATTAACCCCTAGAACTAAAAGTCATTGTACAAAAACATCTAAAGTGCAACAAGTCTAAGAAGAAGGGGTACATCCCTAACCAAACATAAGAAGTATCTAAACAATAGTCTGAGTCCGAAGAGAATGGACTAAACAAAATGAAGGACTCCATGGCAGCCTGAAAGAACTGGCTCACCCTTGAAATCCGGTCTCGATCACTGATCTCCTAGCTGAGGTCTATCAATAGCCTCCTGAAGATGCCCTGTACTCAACAAAGAACGAGTAAGTGCATTATCAATACACAACCACTGTGTACTAGGAGGATCATGCGACTATTATAGTAAGCGAACATATACAAGACATCACAACATAGTAAACATGCCATGTACAAAATATATATACATCGGTTATCATTTCAGGAGCAATGCACAATTCCACATTCTCAATAACAAGTAGATATGGAAATTCAATGGTCCTCTCATGGAAACCATACCTAAACTGTTAGTGTGCCGAAACGTCTCACCCGATACCAATCGACATAACCACAATCACATTCACACTCATAATGTACATAATCACAATCATACAATCAAGTGTTGAATTTGCATACATTTGTTCATTCATACTCATTTTATTAGTTTTGATCAATAGTGCTTCATTCACATACATACATACATTACAATGAAGTAATTGCCAACATACATCACACAAACATGAAATCAAACCATCACCTACCTCGAAACCAAGCTTGAATTCCCTTAAGAAACTTATATCTTCCCTATCTAGATTCTTTCCGCTTGTTCGTGGTCTAAAACAACAAATTAATGCAAGGATCAATATACTAGGCCTAATTACCTAGATTACAATTGAAATTATCAACCCTAGGCCAAGCCCAAGATCACAATACCCAACTTAGGGCTTTTTCCACCATTAGTTTCAGGACAAAACCCTCCCCCAATGATAATCACCAATGAATCTAAGTTCTACGGATCGAAAAATGTATTAGGGGAGTAAAAATCTTACCTTTCACGCTAGAAGAGGTGGAAAACTGTCAAGAACTTGCACTGGGTCGTTTCTTAACTCTCAAGAACGAAGTTGCAGAATAATAACTTTTTGGGGTTTAATCCCGACTTAATTTGTGACTGGGCCGCAATAGTGGACCCCATCCGGCGACAACGGCCCTGCCCTGGTGGGATAAATCCCTCCTTGGCGGCTTGCGCGAAGATAGAATGTCGGAATTAGAGTTTCAAACCTCCATTTCATATCACACCATCAACTCTTGACATTCAAAAACTACCCGTTTACGCTAAGATTAGTTTCGGAAATTTTACTCACCTGAATTCGATTCCGTAAAGTTGTACGAGCTCCCTAACGTCTTGGATATCTACTCATGTAATCAAATTCATTATTAAATCTCTCCTTCATTACCATTTTTCCCTAGACCTCACTTGACTCAGATTCCGTCCAAATTTGGACTAGGCTATGAATTTTCAAGTCACTACTCTAAAGTTTTCTTGCCCCAATTCTTTCCCCAATGGATTTTCCCTAACGATGGAAACAGGTCGTTACATGGGCTGTGTTTGAAGTTGCCTTCATGGGGCATTCCTTTCCCAGTGAGACAGGCAAAGGCAAGAGAATTCCACACTCTTAAGCAGGAATCTATAAGTGTGCATAAGTATAGCATTAAGTTCACTCAACTATCCCGTTATGCTCCGGAGCTGGTTGCTGATATAAGGAGCATGATGAGTTTGTTTATTTCTGGGGTGTCTCGTCTGTCAAGCAAAGTTTGTAAGGTAGCTATGTTGATATGAGACATGGAAATAGCAAGACTTATGATTCATGTGTTGTAGGTGGAGGAAGATAAGTTGAGAGATAGAGAAGAGTTTTGAAATGAGAAAGCTAAGACAACTGGGAATGAGTCTGGACAACAGAAGAGTAATGCGAATCGGTTGTCTTTCCAACAAAAGCAAAATGGACCTGCTCCATCATCTTCCAGTACACCTGCACCAAGTAACATAAGTGAGTTCAAGAATCATAATTCGCAGAATTTCAAAGCCAGACCTGCACAGTCTCAGGGTAGTGTGCCACAAGGAGGTAATGAGACTCCTGCATGTGCTAAGTATGGTAGGAATTACTCAAGATTGTGTTGCGATGGCTCCACTGGTTGCTTCAAGTGTGGTAAGAATTGTCACTTCATGAGAGAGTACCCAAAGAATAGGCAAGGTAGTGGTAATGGGGAAATAGAGCCCAATCTTCTTTAGTGGCTCCGCTAGACAGAGCTACACCTATAGGAGCTACTTTCGGGACATGCGGAGGAGCGAACCGTTTATATGCTATCACTTGTCGCCAAGAGCAAGAGATTTCGCTAGATGTTATCACTGGTATGATCAAAGTATTTTCTTTTGATGTATATGCATTGCTAGATCCAGGTACGAGTCAATCTTTTGTGATTCCTTATATAACTATAAGGTTCGATATTATTCCCAAACACCTTCTTGAGCCCTTCAATGTTTCTACACCTGTTGGTGAATCTATTCTAGGTGAGAGAGTTTATCGTGATTGAAACATTTCTGTCAATCACAAGGACACCATAACTGACCTAGTCGAGTTAGACATGGTAGATTTTGATATTATTCTAGGTATGGACTGACTTCATGCCTTTTATGCCTCAGTTGATTGTAAAACTCGAGTAGTTAAGTTCTAGTTTCCTAATAAGCCAGTCATAGAGTAGAGGAGTAGTTCAGCACTGCCTAAGGATCATTTCATTTCATACCTTAAGGAGAAAAAGTTAGTTTCCAAGGAGTGCATCTATCACTTAGTCCGAGTTAATGACTCTAGTGTTGAGACACCACCTATTTAGTTAGTTCTTGTTATGAGTGAGTTTCCAGAGGTCTTTCTAGACGATCTTCCTGGAGTCCCTCATAAGAGAGAAATAGACTTCGGTATAGATATTCTTTCCAATACTCGTCCTATCACTATTCCGGCAAATATAATGGCTCCAGTTGAGTTGAAAGGGTTAAAAGAGTAGTTAAAAAATCTTCTTGAGAAAGTCTTTATTCGACCAAATGTCTCACCTTGGGGTGCTACGGTCTTATTTGTGAGGAAGAAATATGGTTCTCTTAGATTGTGTATAGATTTCCATCAGTTGAACAAGGTTACTATCAAGAATAAGTATCATCTTATGAGAATTAATGATCTTTTCGATCAACTTTAGGGTGCCACTTGTTTTTCTAGGATAGAACTCAGATCACGCTATCATCAATTGAGAGTAAGAGAAAGTGTCATCCCTAAGATAACTTTCAGGACCCGTTTTGGTCATTATGAGTTTCTGGTTATGTCTTTTGGCCTAACTAATGCTCCTGCAACATTCATGGACCTTATAAACAGAGTATTCAATACTTATCTAGATATGTTTATTATTGTATTCATTGATGACATTCTAATCTATTCCAGGAATGAGGAAGATCATGCTAGTCATCTTACAGTAGTTCTTTAAACTCTCAAGGATAGAGAGTTGTATGCTAAATTTTCTAAGTGTGAATTTTGGCTTGAGTCAGTGGCATTCTTAGGTCACTTTTTTTCTGGTGATGGAATTCGAGTTGATACTCAAAAGATTAAGGCAGTGCAGAACTGGCCTAGACCCACATCTCCAACTGATATTAGGAGTTTCTTGTGATTGGCTGATTATTATAGGAGTTTTTTTTAGAGGTTCTCATATATTTCATCCCCGTTGACCAAGTCGACTCAGAAAATAGTTAAGTTCCAATGGTCTGAAGCTTGTGAGAAAAGCTTTCAAGAATTGAAAACTAGGTTGACTATTGGCCCAGTATTGACCTTAGCAGAAGGTACACAAGGTTTTATGGTATATTGTAATGCGTCCAGAGTTGGACAGGGTTGTGTATTGATGCAAAATTGCAAAGTTATAGCTTATGCCTCCAAACAACTTAAGATTCACGAGAAGAATTACCCAACCCATGATCTAGAGTTGGCTACCATAGTGTTTGCGTTGAAAATATGGCGACACTATCTATATGGTGTTAATGTAGATGTGTTCACTGATAACAAAAGCCTTCAATATGTGTTCAGTCCAAAAGAGCTTAATCTCAAACAGAGGAGATGGTTGGAATTACTCAAGGATTATGACATGAGTTTTCTCTATCACCTCTGATGCCTTGAGCAGTTTGTCTATGGGTAGAACTTCCCATGTTGAGGAGGACAATAAAGATGTGAATAGACTTGCTCGATTGGTACTCCAGTTGATGGATTCCAATGAAAAAGGAGTGGTGGTGATGAATGGGGCTGGATCTTCACTAGTGTCCAAAGTGAAAGAGAAACAAGACCAAGATCTATTTTTCTTAAATTGAAGGTAAATATTCATAAGCAAACAATGATCGCTTTTGAATAAGGGGGAGATGGTGTATTGAGGTAGCAAGGTAGATTGTGTATGAACTTCAAGAGAGGATCATAGAGGAAGCTTATAGCTCCAGATATTCTATCCATCCGGGTTCCACAAAGATGTATCGTGACTTGAGAGAAGTCTATTGGTGGAGTAGTATGAAGAGGGGTATTGGAGAGTTCGTTGCTAAGTGCCCGAATTGTCAACAAGTCAAGGTAGAGCACTAGAGGCGTGGTGGTATTGCTCAGAGCATAGACCTTCTAGAATGGAAGGGGGAGATGATCAATATGGATTTTATTACTGGTTTACCGCGGTCTCCCAAACAGCATGGATCGATTTGGGTGATTGTAGATCGAATGACTAAATCAGCCCATTTTTTAGTGGTAAAGACTACTTATACAACAGAGGATTATGCCAAGTTATATATCCAAGAGATAGTTAGACTTCATGGAGTTTCGGTGTCCACTATTTCAGATAGAGGTATGCAATTCACTGTACAATTATGGAAGTCTTTCCAGAAAGGTTTGGGTTCTAAGTTAATTCTGAGTATTACTTTCCATCCTTAAACCAATGGTCAAGCAGAGCGCACAATATAGACTTTACAGGATATATTTAGGGCGTGTGTGATCTATTTCAAGGGTAATTAGGATGATCAATTGCCTTTCATTGAGTTTGCTTACAACAATAATTATCACTCTAGCATCCAAATGACTCCCTATGAGGCTATTTATGGAAGAAGATGTAGATCTCCTATTAGATGGTCTGAGGTTGGGTTGATAGGACCATACTTGGTTCATCAAGTTATGGAAAAGCTGAAAACTATTCAAGAAAGGTTGAAAACAGTACAGAGTCATAAAAAATCCTATACAGATGTTAGGAGAAGAGAATTAGAGTTTGAGGTAGATGATTAGGTTTATTTGAAGGTTCACCTATGAATAGTGTTATGAGATTTGGTAAGAAGGGGAAGCTTAGTCCCCGGTATATTGGTCCTGACAAGATATCCAAGAGGATTAGCAATGTAGCCTATGAGTTGGAGCTACCGCCAGAGTTGGTAGCAGTTCATCCGGTATTTCACATTTCTATGTTGAAGAATTGTATGGGAAATCCTTCACTTATTATATAGATTGAAAGTATTGGTATTAAGGATAGCTTGTCTGACAAGGATATTCCGGTTCAGATTCTAGATCGTCAGGTTCGCAAGTTGAGGAGAAAGGAAGTAGCATTAGTCAAGGTCTTATGTAGGAATCAGTTTGTTGAGGAAGCTACTTGGGAGGCTGAGGAGGATATGAAGAAGAGATATCCACATCTCTTTGAGCCCTGAGAGATTCCCAATGAAGGTACTAATTCTTTTCTTAGTACTTTTTAAGTTGAAATGTAGTGTTAATTTACATGTTGAATGTTAGAGTTGGGTGCTAAATGTTTCCACCCTTAGTTCTACTTTAGAGTGATCTCATTCGAGGACGAATATTCCCAAAGGGAAGATAATGTAACATCCCGCCTTAGAAAGAGCTAAAAATATAAAGAACTAATTTGGAAAGAGCAAGCTATGCATAGGTTATGAGTTTTGGATCAACTTCAAACGACCATAAATTTCAATACATGATGCGTTAGGTGGCCCATAAGATATCAAATGAGATTCCCAATGAAGGTACTAATGCTTTTCTTAGTACTTTTTAAGTTGATATGATGAGTTAATTTTCATGTTAAATGTTAGAGTTGGGTGTTAAATGCTTCCACCCTTAGTTCTACTTTAGAGTGATCTCATTCGAGGACGAAAGTTCCCAAGGGGGAGATATTGTAACATCCCACCTTAGAAAGAGCTAAAAGTAGAAAGAACTATTTTGGAAAGACAAATGAAAGGTCTTTGAATCCTCTTTCCAATGCCACCGAGTTTTCTAAATTTTGAGCTCGTATGAGGGAGATATTCCCATTTGAAGTTAGAATGTCTAGTTAAGGAAAGTTACCCAAAAATATGAGGGGTATTTTGGTCTTTTCCTTACCCCATCAGCTTAAAACGAATAAAGGTAATATTTAGGGTTCTAAACTGATGTGGTTTAGTTTTCACAATCCTAATTACGCTTAGGGTTTTAGAAGAAAGTTCAAGAAGGGAAAAGAGGAGAAAAGAGGAAAAGGTTCTAGGCGTTCATCGAGATTTCTTGTGAATCGATGATTTTTTCACCAAGGGTTTATCCCTAAAAGATATGTGAGTTCTCATAGTGTTGAGTTTGTTCACCCACACACCAATCATGCTATTTTAATGCAATTTCATTCTCAAAGTTGAAGGATTTGAGTTCTTGATAATTTTTCATGAAATTCCATTCGTAATCTTGATTGTTGGGATTTTGATGAGTTCTTGAGATAAAATTTAGTGATTTGAGTAGATTATCATGAACTTATGTTGGATATTCGAATCTAAGTGATTGGAAAAGAAACCTTTCAATTCTAGGCGAATTAGGGTCAGAAAACGAGAAAGAAATTTTTTTGGAAAAATCGAGGTAGAGGCTGGCGCAGTGCGCCGAAAAAGTACTTTTGTAGTTTGGGGATTGACGCCCTGCGCCAACCAGTGCTCCCCAACTACTATTCTGTAGTTCTAGGGCTGTCACCCTGCGCCACTTAGAGCGCTAGGGTCGCCTACCCCTACCCGTTCTCCATCACTTAGCCCGTATGAGTTCTTTCAAAGGGTACCTTTACTCCTCTTTGAATCTAACTACTCTAAACTACTTCTAAACATCTAGAAATCATTCATAACATGGATCATCACATCAAAGTCATAATTCAAATTCAAGGTAGAGGTAAGAGTCAAGTCTTGAGAATTATTCGAGTCATTTTAAGAAGTCTTTTTACAATCTTTTAAACTTGTTTAAAGACTTGAGCATTTGAGTTTGAGAATGAGTAGAGCTCAGTTTATTTTCTTGAAAATGATATATGGGAACTTAGTATTCCCAAGAGAAATGTTTTTACATTTAAGAAAAGAGGAAACACCGATTTCCAAAGGAGTTCATGAGCAGTTTTGAGTACTATCTCTTTTTAGAGAAGCCTTTTGAGTAATAATCTCAAAGTTGAGGATGAAGAAATGTTTTCTTTAAAACATAATGAGATAAGTCATATTTTGGAAGTAGTATGTAGGACCGATATGGGGGAGAGTTCTAACAACTCACAACCCCCATAAACCATGTAGCCAACATGGGTAGAAAGGGTCATACTTTTTAGATGATTCTTTATTTCTTTTTTATCATAAACTAGTGGATCCACTTAGTTGAGGAGTTCTATACCCCGAAAAGGTATAGGAGAGTTCTGGCAGCATCGGTGAGATATTCTATCATCGCATAGCTCATAGTGATGGTTGTCGGTTAGAGAATCTCCCAAACAGAGTTTATTTTGTATTTTTACATACAAAATTAGTTATATTGTATTTTTCAATACATTGAGTTGTTATCTACTATTTTAAAAGATTTTCTTTATATCACATTAATTTATTGTTTTTATATTGAAATGAGTTGAAATTGAGCTGAGTTGAGACGACGTAAGTTGTTTCTTGTGTTCTAGTTCAAGCATATGTCATGGTTTAGATTTCCCTTCGCATTCTCGTTCATTCCATGTACTTATCCCATTTGTCTTGCACCTTTTATGATGCAGTTACAAGTAACCAGAATCAGAAACCATAGCGCTTCGTTGATTCAGTTGAGTTTCAGAGTTGTTTTGTGAGCCTCCTTACTACCGGACGATCCCTTATTTATATTCAGTTATTTCAGTTTGTTAGGATGATTGGGGGTCTTGTTCCGACATCCCTCATAGTATTAGAGGCTTCATATATAAATAGATAGTAGTGCATGAGTCTTTTCATTTTCACTTGTTTATGTTGAGACTTGTGTTGCTTTTTTGGCTTGTTGAATGTTTTACAGTAAAACCTCTATAAATTAATACTCCGTAAATTAATAATTTTTCTAAAGTAATATTTTCCTCCGGTCCCGACTTGGGCGAATGGACAAAAACACCAATTTCGATAAGATAATAAGATAACATATTTCCAGAAGACCCCTATATAAATATATGGTCCCATTAATATCATAAATTAATAATTCTTTAAAAGTACAAATATATTTAAGACAATTTAGTGAAATATGATTCTATTGTGTTCTATCTTTTCTTAAAACTTAAATCTAGTTGAAGCTCATCTCTAACTTTTCTTATTGCATCAAAGAGCTCTTATGTTGTCTTTTCGAACTGCACCATAAAATTGTGAAGAGTTCTAGATGCGATAAGTGCTTCCTTACATGTAACTAGTTCCAAAGGTATAGTATCATTTTCAACTTCATCATCAACATTGCTTTTTCCGATGGTATCCACAATTTCTTCTAAGCTATAGACCTCTAAGCATGTATCACTTTCACCCGGATAATCCAACATGTTATTGACATCCATTTTATTGTGGTAACCGAGATCATTAATCATAAACTCAAGTTCATGAATGACGTTTTCACAAGTGGGATCATTCAAATTCTCTGAGATTGCATCCCCCGAACGAATCTTACTGTGTCGAAAACAATTTGCTATTGTCTTTTGCTGAAAATTTGTTGTCCAAGCAGGGATTGCAAAATTGATAGCATCTAAAACATTAATCTTTGTTGGATTAGTTTGTCCCACTTCATAGCCTTCTAATGTCCTATGATAAAATCTTTTACGATAATACATCTTGAAAGCTCTTATTATCCTAGCATCACAAGGTTGAATTTTGGATGTCATGTTGGGTGGCAAGACAAAACAATTCAACATTTTGTAGTCCTTCAATATTTCTATTATGAGCTGGACAATTATCTACCACAAGCAAAACTCGTCTACAATACATTTTGTGGTTAAATCAATGAATATATTCGTAAAAAAACACAGTTGTCATCCATGCTCTTTTGTTTGCACGATAGAGACCATTTAATAAATATGATACATAAATTAGTAAGATACAATGATTTTGATGTATTCATTGTATTTTATGTTTAATATTTTTTTATGTGAAATCAATAAATATGATACATAAATTAGTAAGATACAATGATTTGGATATAATCAAAATTAACCTTCATTAAATCTCAAACCATTCTATAAATTAATAAATATTAATTTATCGATTAAATAATATTTCTATAAAATAATAAAATTTCATGGTCCCACCTATATTAATGTCATGATCCAGACCATTATGATTGGCACCCACACTAACCCTCCGGTGGGAGAACCACTACTACAATCCAAACCAAGCAACTAAACCAAAAACTAAACATTTAAGGATACGAAACAAGTTAAATACTAAGAACAAAATAGGGAGTTCCCATAAACTCCAATCAAAAGTCTATCAACTAAACAAATGTGGAACTAACACCTAGAACCTAAAAGTCAATGTAACAAAACATCTAAAGTTCAACAAGTCTAAACAAGAAGGGATACTGCCCCAAACTAATGCACTAATAACTAACTAGAAAGTCTAAGTACGAAATGGTGGACAGAGATGAAAGAAAACCCATGGCAGCTTGGAAGAATTGGCTCACCCTTGAATTCGAACGATCACTGATCTTCTAAGCGAGGTCTGTCAATAGCCGCCAAAAAATGCCCTGTACTCAACAAAAATAAGAGCAAGTGCAGTATCAGTACACAACCACAATGTACAGGTAGGATCACGCGGCTATCCCACTAAGTGTAACATAAGTAGGTCAATAAAACATTATAAACACATGCATATATCAAACATATACAATACTATCAACATTTATGAACAACGAACAACTTCACATTTCTCATGATACACAATTATGACAAGTCATTGGTCCTCTCATGGAACCCAAACCCAAACAGTTAGCATATCGAAACATGGTACCCGATCCAATGTTTATGCCGAAATGTGGAAACCGATCCCATAACTATGCCGGAACGTGCCAACCGATCCCAATTAGTTATGTTGGAACGTGGCAACTGATCCATTCAAGACACCACAATCACAATCACAAGTATTTTCTCAAGTTAATACAATTTAGTCATGATTCAGGGCATTCATCATTATCTCATTTACAACAAGTGTGATCAATAATCCAACATTCACATACATACATGTATCATAATGAAGCATGCACACATATACATCACGCCATCATTGAATCACAACCATCACCTACCTTGAAACAAGCTTAAAACCTTAAGAAACTTGATCCTTCCCTTTACGAATTCGTTCCGCTTGTTCTTGCTCTACAAACAATCAATATAATACGGGAATCAATAAACAATCACTAATAACCCAAATTACTAACAATTCTAACAACCCTAGATCATACCCATGATCCCAAGTATCCAAATTAGGGATTTTTCCACCATAGTTTCTAGATCAAAGCCCTCCCCCATCGATAATTACCCATTCTATTACGTTCTATGAATCGAAAAATGGATTCGGGGAGTTAAAATCTTACCTTTAGCCTCGAGAATGGTGGAAAACTGTCAAGAACTCGTATGGGGTCGTCTCCAAGCTCTCAAATTCGAAAAGTGCAGAATAAAGTCATTTTGGAGTTTATTTACGACCTAAAGTCGTGTCGAACCTGCCAAAGCGGCCCTCACCCTGTTGCAGCGGCCCCGCCCTGGCGGTAGAAATCCCTCCCCAGCGGCTTGCATGGAATCGTGAGCTATTTTAATAATTCCAAGACCCCCATTTCACAACACACCCTTACCCAACGACGCTCAGAAAATATCGTTCATGCTAAGATCGATTTCGGGAGTTCTACTCACCAGAATTCAATTGCGTAAAGTCGTATGGATTCCTTAACGACTTATCTAACTACTCATGTAATCAAATTCATATATAAGTTACCCTATTGCTACCATATTTCCCTACACCTTAATGACTCCAATTTCACCGAAATCTGGACTAGGTTGGCAAATTCCAAGTTACTACTCAAAAGTTTTCTGGCCCCAATTCTTTCCCCATTGGCTTTTCTATAACGACGGGAACATGTCGTTACAATAGATACAAATTTATCCATCACTCGTCCCCGAGTGATAAACTTAGGAAAAATAGGCTAAGGAAGGAATAAAGTAGTACCTGAATCGACGAACAATTGGGAATACCTGTCTCGCATGTCCCTCTTGGTTTCCCAAGTAGATTCCTCAACCGGAAGATGCCTCCATTGAACTTTCATAGACTTAATCTCCTTGGTCCTCAACTTGCGCACATCACGATCAAGAATTGCAATCGGTTCCTCCTCATATTGGAGGTCTCTGTCTAACACAATTGAGTCCCATTTAATATTGTAATCCCTATCACCATATTATCTCTTCAACATGGACACATGAAATACCGGATGAACACCCGATAGACTAAGAGGTAAAGTCAATCTATAAGCTACCGGTCCCACACATTCGAGAACCTCAAATGGACCAATGTATCGCGGACTTAGCTTACCTTTCTTGCCGAATCTCATCACCCCTTTCATGGGTGATACCTTATGAAGAACATTTTCACCAGTTTGAAACGTCGTCTCTTATCTTATGATCCACATACTTCTTTTGTCTACTCTGGGCAACCAAAAGCTTAGCTTGAATTCTCCTCACCTTATCTTGAGCATCCTTCACTAAATCAAGCACACATGCCCTCAACATATCTTCTAACACTTGAATAGTCCTCTCTGACTACCCGTCTATCTGTGGATGGAAGGCTGTACTAAAATTGAGTTGGGTGCCCAATTCATCATGTAATTTCCTCCAAAACTTGGATGTGAATTGGGTACCACGGCCTGAGATGATAGAGAGGGGCACCCCATGCAACCTCACTATCTCTTTCACATATACCTTAGCCAATTGTTCAACATTATAATCTATTCTTACCAGAATAAAATGGGCTGACTTAGTTAATCTATTAACCATTACCTAAATAGAATCAAACTTCCACAAAGTCTTGGGAAGACCTACCACAATATCCATGTCTATCTTTTCCCACTTCCATTCCGAAATTTGCATTCTTTGAAGCAAACCTGCAGGACTTTGATGTTCATACTTCACTTGTTGACAATTCTGACACTTAGCCACAAACTCCGCTATATCCTTTTTCATGCCCGACTACCAATAAATTTTCTTCAAATCTCGATACATCTTGGTCACACCCGGAAGAATAGAATATCGCAAACCATGAGACACTATCAGCAACTTTTGAATCAAATCATCAACTCGGGGAACACAAATTCTTCCTTTGAAACTAAGTACACCTTCAGCATCAAGAGTGGTCTCTTGTGCCTTACCTATCACAGTCTTCTTTCTAAACTCCTCCAAATTTTCAGCCTCAAATTGTTTGACCTTGATCTCCTGGTCCTCGTTTCAATGCTAGCTAACACTCCACCTCTTTCGGAGATGCGCAACTGCATGAACTTAGATTCTAAGGTATGAATTTCCTTAGCCAAAGGTCGCTTGGATACACTCAAGAAAGCTAAGCTACCCAGACTCACCGCCTTTCAACTCAAACCGTCTGCCACCACATTATCCTTGCCCTAATGGTATTAAATGGTTACATCATAATCCTTGAGTAACTCTATCCACCTTCTCTATCGCAGATTCAAATCCTTTTGAGTGAACACATGCTGCAAACTACGATGATCAGTAAACACTTCACACTTAACCCCATAGAGGTAATGTCGCCAGATCTTAAGAGCAAACACTACTGCTGCCAACTCCAAATCAAGTGTTGGGTAATTCTTCTCGTTCACCTTCAATTGACGCGAGGCATAAGCTACGACATTCTTATCCTGCATCAACAAAACAACCAAACTAGAATGTGAAGCATTACAATAAACAATAAAATCTTTACCTTCAACCGGTAAAGCTAGAATAGGCGTGGTGGTCAAAAGAGTCTTGAGCTTTTGAAAGCTCTCCTCACATTTTTCAGTCCATTCAAATGGTATATCCTTTTTGGTCAAATTAGTCAAGTGGGTGGCAATAGAAGCAAAGTTCTTCACAAATCAACGATAATAGCTAGTGTAATCCACAAAACTCCTAACTTCCGTCACAGAGCTAGGCCGAACCCAATTCTTAACCGCCTCAATATTTTGAGGATCTACTATTACCCCTTCTTTTGAAACAACATGTCCCAAAAATGCAACAAAAGTCAACCAAAATTCACACTTAGAAAATTTAGCATACAACCTTTGTTTCCCAAGAACACCCAAAACAATACGAAGATGGTTGGCATGATCTTCCTCACTTTTCGAATAGACCAAAATATTATCAATAAAGACTATGACGAAATAATCAAGAAATGGCTTGAAAAGCTGCAGGCGCATTGGTCAAACCAAAAGACATAACCAAAAACTCATAGTGCTCATAACAAGTTCTAAACGCCGTTTTGGGCACATCTTCAGGCCTAATTTTCAACTGATGGTTAGCCAGACCTTAGACCAATCTTAGAGAAAACTGACGCACCTTGCAATTGGTCAAAAAGATTATCTATTCGAGGCAAATTGTACTTGTTTCGAATAGTGACCCTATTCAATTGCCGATAATTTATACACATTCTCATACTACCATCATTTTACTTAACAAACAAAACTGGAGCACCCCATGGAGAAGCGCTTGGACGAATAAATCCCTTATCAAGAAGCTCTTGGATTTAAGCCTTAAGCTCTCTCAATTTAGCTAGAGCCATGCGATATGGAGGGATAGAAATGGGGCGCGTACCATGCTCTAAATCAATGCAGAAATCTATATTTCTATCTGAAGGCATACCAGGCAAGTCATTAGGAAACACTTCTCTAAATTCTAACACCACAGGAATAGACTCAATGGATGGAGTCTCAATTTCAACATCCCTAATATGATCCAAATAAGCCAAACAACTTTGCTATACCAGTTTACTAGCCCGAATGGAGGATATGATCTTAGCTTGCTTAGGCTTTTACAACCCTTCCTACTTTAACTTTTCCCTTCCCGGAATTTCTAGAGTTACAGACTTAGTATTACTATTTAACACAGCATAATGTTTGGACAACCAAGTCCTGCCTAAGATTATATCAAAATCAGTCATATCCAAAATCACCAAATCAGCCCACGTCTGAAAACCCATAAACAAAATAGGACAAGAACGATAGAGATGGGTAACTATGAGTGCCTTTCCAACTGGGGTAGAAACATGGATGGGTGCATCAAGTATATCACAAATCATAGCAAATTCTAAGGCAAATCACACGGATACATATGAATAAGTAGAACCCGGATCAAATAACACATTAGCCATCCGGTCATAGACAAGAATAGTACATGTGATCACTACATCAGACGCCACTGCCTCATTCTTGGCTGGAAAGGCATAACACTTAGCCCTATCATCTTGACGAGTTACTTCCCTGCCTGGTTGCACGTTACCCCTGCCTGCGTTACCATTTCCTCTACCTCCACGACCTCACTGATTACCTCCTCACCCACTTTGTGGACTCCCTCGACCATTATTACCATTTCCCACGTGTACCACTGCTCTAGACTGCTGCTGCGCGGAATCTAACACACGTGGGTGGGAACAATCTCTCCTCATATGCCCAGGTTCACCACAATTGTAACATGTACGATCAAAAGATGGCCTGCTGCCCGCTGAAGGTGCGACTCCCTGGCTATCCTGAATCACATTATGAGATGGAGTTCCTGAGTAAGTACCTGTAGAGGCGGGCAGAGCGAACTGAATTGGCTTGGCTGCCAGTATTGGCCTCCCTGAACCTCTAGAATAAGAACCTTGAAAGTTGCCTGAATTCTTGGCCCTTTTTGCCAATGTCTTAGCCTGATCGTCTCGCCTCACCCCCTGTACTTTCTTAACATAGTCTGTTACCTCATTAAAGCTCCTCCCTGCAGAAGTCATATGAACATATAATACTTGCAACTTAGAATTTAGTCCCCTAATAAATAACTGGATCCTCTCCTCCTCAGTAGTCACCAATTGAGTAGCATATCTTGATAAAGCACGGAACTTGGCGTAATAAGCAGCCAAAAGCATACCACCTTGCTCCAAAGCCATGAACTCATCTTTCTTGCGATCTCTCAAAGTGCTGGGCACATACTTCTCTAGAAACAGACCATGAAATTGGGTCCAAGTAAGTGGAGGTAAAGTAGAAGATTTGCATTACACAAAAGTTCTCCACCACTGCTTAGCCTAACCTTGAAGCTGAAAAGTCACGAACTCAACACCATGCTGATGCACAATTCCCAACTTATGAAGCCTCTCATAGGAGTCTAAGATAAACTCATAAGCATCCTCATTTTCAAAACCAAGGAACACATGAGGCTTTAGCTTCAAAAACTTGGTCAACATTTCATGCTCATTACAGTCATAACAGAACCCAACAAAGGACGAAAGGAAGCATCATTACCTCCCGTTTTACCCGTCTTGGGCATAGTGCTAGCAACAGGGGGATTAGCGGGAGCTTGAGTTGCTTGAACAGAAGAAAGCACTCCAAGACCAACCAACTCTTTCAAGAATGACATGATCTGTCGAGCTAACATTGGTTCTATGAGAGGAACATCGGTAGTCTCAGCTTGCACCTCTTCCTCTTGTCCCACATCCTCAACATTCTCAACATCAACCTTCTCCACTATCTCTTCATGATGCGCAGAAGGGTTCTCATTCGTAGGAGCATTTTCAAAAGAAGCTCCATTCCCAGCAAGAGCTACTCTTCCACGTACTCTACCCCTGCTTTAACAGCGACCTCTCGCTACAGATTCCTCAGTTGGAGCATTGACGGGAGCTATGGGCCTGACGCCGTTAAACCTAGTATTAACCATCTGCGAACATAAGAATGAAGGAGGTTAGCTACCAATTTATATCGACAGATACCAATTGGACTCAAGTTATAGCACGAAGGAGACAAGAGAAAATAGAAAGATTTCCTAAAGTCCTATAACCTCTCGAAGAAAAGTAAAGGCGTCCCCGTACAATTCCGCAAGAATCTACTAGACTTGTTTTGGTACAATGAGATCAACAAACCTAGGCTCTGCTACAAACTTTGTCACGACCCAGACCATCGTTATAAGCACCCACACTAACCCTCCGGTGGGAGAACCACTACTACAACCGAAACCAAGCAACTAAACCAAAAGCGAAGCATTTAAGGATACGAAACAAGTTAAATACTAATAATGAAATAGGGAGTTCCCATAAACTCCAAAAAAAAGTCTATCAACTAAACAAATGCGTAAGTAACACCTAGAACCTGAAAGTCAATGTACCAAAACATCTAAAGTTCAACAAGTCTAAACAAGAAGGAATACAACCCCAAACTAATGCACTAATAACTAACTAGAAAGTCTAATTCCGAAATGGTGGACATAGACGAAAGAGAACCCATGGTAGCCCGGAAGAATTGGCTCACCCTTGAATTCGAACGATCACTGATCTTCTAAGCGAGGTCTGTCAATAGTCGTCGGATGATTCCCTGTACTCAAAAAAAATAAGAGCAAGTGTAGTATTAGTACACAACCACAGTGTACTGGTAGGATCAGACCGCTATCCCACTAAGTGTAACATAAGTAAGTCAAAACAACATTATAAACACATGCATATATCAAACATATACATTACTATCAACATTTATGAACAACGAACAACTTCACATTTCTCAAGATACACAATTATGACAAGTCATTGGTCCTCCCATGGATCCTAAACCCAAACAATTAGCATACCGGAATGCGGTACCTAATCCAATGTTTATGCGGGAAAATGGCAACAGATCCCAATTAGTTATGCCGGAACGTGGCAACCGATCCATTCAACACACCACAATCACAATCACAAGTATCTTCTCAAGTTCATACAATTTAGTCATGATTCATGGAATTCATCATTACTCTATCTCATTTACAACAAGCGTAATCAATAATGAAACATTCACATACATACATGTATCATAGTGAAGCAAGAACCCACATACATCACACCATCATAGAATCAGAACCATCACCTACCTCGAAACAAGCTTGAAACCCTAAGAAACTTGATCCTTCCCATTTCGAATTCGTTCCTGTTGTTCTTGGTCTACAAATAATCAATATAATACAGAAATCAATAAACAATCACTAATTACCAGGATTACTAATAATTTTAACAACCCTAGATCATACCCATGATCCAAAGTATCCTAATTAGGGCTTTTTCCACAATATTTTCTAGATCAAAACCCTCCCCCAACGATAATTACCCAATCTATTATGTTTTACATATCAAAAAATTGATTCGGGGAGTTAAAATCTTACCTTTAGCCTCAAGAATGGTGGAAAACTGTTAAGAACTCGTATGGGGTCGTCTCCTAGCTCTCAAAGTTGAAAAGTGTGGAATAAAGTTATTTTGGGGTTTATTTACGACCTTTAGTCACGTTAACCTTGCCACAACAGCCCTCACCCCTTTGCAGCGGCCCCGCCGTGGCGGCAGAAACACACCCCAGCGGCTTGCACGGAACCAGTGAGATAATTTAATAATTCCAAGACCCCCATTTCAAAATACACCTTTACCCAACAATGCTCAGAAAATAGCGTTCACGCTAAGATCGATTATGGGAGTTCTACTCACCCGAATTCAATTTTGTAAAGCCGTGCAGTTTCCTTAATAACTTATCTAACCATTCATGTAATCAAAATCATAGATAAGTCACCCGATTGCTACCATATTTCCCTACACCTTAATGACTCCAATTTCACCCAAATCTGGACTAGGTTGGGAAATTCCAAGTTACTACTCAAAAGTTTTCTGGCCCCAATTCTTTCCCCATTGGCTTTTCTATAATGACGGGAACATGTCGTTACAATAGATACCAATTTACCCATCACACGTCCCCGAGTGACAAACTAGGAGAAAGGGGTTAAATCAAGATAGAGTAGTATCTGAATCGTCAAATAACTAGGGATACTTGTCCCACATACTTTTTCTGTGGACTTTGGGATGCTAGAAGCTTAAATTGGATACTTCTCACCTTACCTTGAACATCTTTCACCAAATAAACTCTCAAAGGTTTCACATCTTCAACCTCAAACCAACTAATTGAACACATACACATCCTCCCATACAATGCCTCAATGGAGTCATTTCAATACTTGAGTGATAAATATTATTGTATGTAAACTTAACTACACCAAAAGCGATTCCCAACAACCACCAAAGTTGATCGTACACTACAACATGTAATCAAGGACCTTGACATAATCATCCGAACAAATCCTTTAGCACATATACATGATAAAATTCCTAGTCAATTCTCGCTACAAATAGTAGTGAAACTGAACCAATCAACACACACTCATAATACCCAAACAATAATAGTTCTTATCAACATCTCCTTCTCACAACGTAAATTTCCATAAGATTAAATTAAAAAATATTGGTCTTTAGACATCAGATAATTATTGAGGGTTATGTCCAAACATAGAACCCCTCCAACAACACTATCGAAATGCTAGATTTAGTAATTGTAGATTACCTCTTAAGAACAGTAGAATTGAACCCAATAATCCCCACATTAAACCACACATAATCAATACATGACCTCGACGACTAGAGGAATATTAAGATTGTCAGACAACCACAAATACGCATGGTAGCTCTTCTATATATTCTCATAAGCAAGGTAGTACATGTAGAATTACTAAAATACTTTAACAACTCCAAGGCAACACCAATTAGGCCATTCAAAATAACCAAATCTTCTCAATCTTGCACTCAACCAAGAGAACATCATAGTATTTGGTACCCTTGAGACATCATTAGGGATCCACCCACAAAAGTGAAAACACACTAGAGCATAGCTAGTGAATCATACTCACAACACTAACAACCATAATAAACACTCCGACCTTTTACCTTATTATACACCAACACTTTTTAAATGAAAACCTTTCTTAGGTACTTTAACAATCAATAGTAATCAACTTTACAACTCAACCCGGGTGTAAGTCCTTTCCAATGCTCAATACCTAATACAATTGATCATTCCTCACGTTGCAAATTCATACCTTGACAAAATATATCACCATGAATGTAGACTTTCAATGGAAAATATGAATTGTAAATTCAATTATATAACACCATCCCCTTATCTATCAACATAAGCTTATACCTCAAATTTTTTTATGAATTCGTGGATCTTCGCTTATCATGGATCGCATTTCTATCGATAACAACATCTTTTGCTAACAATTCAATCGTATTCATTACTAAACTCAGAACAAAACAAAAGCACTTATCATCACACTTGAGCTAATGTCTATCCACTTCTTCCTCAAGTCCTTTCCAATAGTTTTTAACCAATCTGAAGGACTTGTGACACTATTACCATAGCCATAACAAAACAAATTAAATCACGAGTCTCTGAACCCAATTATCTACCCCTCTGAAGATATCTCTTTAGCTTTTGCAATCAGTAAAATATTTTTGCTCTCACAATTTTTCTTCATTATTACTCTAGGTCTTTTAAATTCTATTCGAGTGGTATCCCACCATCTCTTAAAACTTTCCATACAACCACTTTACTCACTAAAAAATTAGAAAACCACAACATTAGGTACTCGCAGGTCGTAATTACTATACTAAATTCGCTTAACCAACAATCTTATTCAATTGTTGCATCCCATCACCATCCATCACGACTCTTATTACGATTACGCTCCATCATCCTTGACTATCACTACGAAGTCAACCCTTTCATCAACACGACACCTCAAAACTCAGGTATACTCATCAAATTCAGAGGACTAACCCAATTTATACGAACTTTCTTACTAAAATACTTCAATTGCCTCGACCCAAGTATACTCAATGGAACTTTATTTATCCATAAGCTTCTCATTCCGGTATTAATTCAGCCCTTTATGGATTAAAATAAAATCATCAGTCCTAACACTACCCATTCTTCTTCACAAACAAGACATTAGCACCCCACTTGGAAACACTAGGACGGATGAAGAAGCTCTTAGATTTGAGCCTTAAGCTCTCTTAATTATGCTGGAGCCATATGATACGGAGGGATGGAAATGGGGCAAGTGCCAGTTTCCAAGTCAATGTAGAAATCTATATCTCTATCCGAAGGCATACCAGGCAAATACGTAGGAAACACTTCTTTAAACTCAAACATCACAGGAACAGACTCAATTGAAGGAGACTCAACCTCAACATCTCAACATGAGCCAAATAAGCCAAACAACCCTGCCCTACCAGTTTACTAGCCGGAATAGAGGATATGATCTTAGCTAGCTTAGGCTTGTACACCCCTTCCCACTCTAATCTTTCCCTACCGGGGATCTCTAGAGTTACCGACTTAGTAATACAATTAAGCTCGGTATAATAGGGGGACAACCAAGTCATGCCTAAGATTATATCAAGTCAGTCATATCCAGCATAACTAAATCAACCCAAATCTGAAAATCCATAACCACAACAGGACACCATGGTACACATGGGTGACTATGACTGACTCTTCAACTGGGGTAGAAACATGGATAGGGCGATCAAGTATATCACAAGCTACATCAAATCCCAAGGCAATTGAACTAACACATACAAATAAGTAAAACCCGAATCCAACAAAATAATAGCCATACGGGCACAGACAGGAGTAGCACTTGTGACCACTGCATCACACCATCAAACCCGGTCTTACCCAGAATAATATAAAATTGAGTCATGTCATCTTGACGGGAAACCTCCTTGCCTGGTTGCACTATTCATCTACCTGCATTACCATTTCCCCGGCCTCCACGTCCTCGCTGATTTCCTCCTCATATGCCCAGGTTCTCCAGAATTTTAACACATCTTATAACTTATATTTGATTGCTGAGCACTGAATTACATCACGGGGGTTAGTTCGGGTACGATTTGGGGTCCATAATTGTGACTAAGGGAAAATAGGGGAGACAAGGTTGAGATTCTACCTCGCCCTGTCCCCCTCTGGTAGGAGAAATCCCGCACAGGCGGTCTCACCGTGGCAGAAAAATCCTGCCCCAGCGGCCCAAACGAACACAGAACCCAGACAATAAATTTTTCTGGGGTTCTTCTCTTTTCTAAATCTCCCAACGGTTTTAAGATTTACTGAGAAATTTAGGATAATCCTCTGAACTAGGATAATCATTGTCTACCCCGAGTCAATCCAATGATACACAATCCAACTCGTTCTCATTAATTCAATACCATAAACCACATATCCCCAAGATACACCCAGACACTCACTGGGTTATTACTCAAGCGCAAGACACGTCTAGATCTTTCGTATGAATCACCTCGTACATTATCTAGTCCCTTGAATCGAACTTAGTCGTGACCTTCTTTTCACAACAAGTTTTGCAATATTCGGTAGTTACAACTTGCAGACAACTTCAAATTCTTTAAATTAGTTTGTTCCTTATACGACCATTACTGATAATCTATACCTTATATGGCCCCTAAGGCCAAATACCAATTGGAACCTTCTCAGTTCCAATTAACTTGTTTGTGTCCCTTCAGCCGAGACTACGACGTCTAGTTCACTTCGTTGAGATACCAATTGGAATTAGGAGTTACCAATTGGACTCAAATCATACCCAAGCGACAATAGTAGCTAGCGAGCCCCACAAAAAGGCTAATTTCAATCATAGAACTTGGTCGAACCCAACTTTTAACCGCCTCAATCTTTAATTGATGGTAACCAGACCTTAAATCAATCTTTAGAGAAAATCGATGCACCTCGCAATTGGTCAAAAAGGTCTTCTATCCGAGGCAATGTATACTTATTCTAAATATTGACCCTATTCAACTGTCGGTACACATCCTCTCTTGCTATTGATGGTGTTACCACTTTTTTTTGTTCTAATTCGAACCATAGAGTGAATGAGGAAAGATACCAATTTGTATCACCCAAATACCAATTGGATTCAAGTCATAGCACGAAGGAGTAGAAAGAAGTGAATTTTTCCTAAAGTCCTATAGCCTCTCGAAGAAAAGTACGGACGTTATCATACTGTTCCGCAAGACTCTACTAGACTCGTTTTGGTACAATGAGATCAACAAACCTATGGCTCTGATACCAACTTTGTCATGACCCAAACCGTCGTGAGTGGCACCCACACTAACCCTCTGGTGGAAGAACCAAAAATATAGCCCAACTAATAAATTTTATGAACACTAAGGCATTTAAAGATACAGAAGCAGGTATAAATGTCAAGAAAACTGGAGTCCCCAT
Organism: Solanum sparsipilum; assembly: GCA_029582215.1. Classification (NCBI taxonomy): domain Eukaryota; kingdom Viridiplantae; phylum Streptophyta; class Magnoliopsida; order Solanales; family Solanaceae; genus Solanum; species Solanum sparsipilum. The sequence goes on along the minus strand of JAKRZT010009079.1, from coordinate 14,251 downwards.
AAACTCCAAGGTTTAAACAAACAACTAACCAAACTAATGCGGAAGAATAACCCCTAGAACGTGAAAGTCATTGTACCAAAACTCTACTAATGACAAGTCTAAGAATAACGGGTACAACCCCAAAACTAAACAACACCTTAAACAAATAGTCTGATTCCGAAAAGAGTGGACTTAAACAAGAGAGATTTTTATGGCAGCCTAAAAGAACTGGCTCACCCTTGAATCCGGTCACGCTCAATAGTCACTTAGCTGAGGTCTATCAATAGCCGCCTAAAGATGCCCTGTACTAAAGAAAGAACAAGCAAGTTCAGTATCAGTACACAAGCGTAGTGTACTGGTAGGATTAACTATCCCAATAAGTGAAACACATGCAAGTAACCACAACATTCTAAATATGCATATACCGAACATATTCAATATTAGTCATCTTTTCAGGATCAATATAACATCACAAGCTCTCAATATTACCCATTTGTAATCAATTTAGAGAAACATACAGTCTTCCAATATCAATCATCATTAGATATGAACGTAATCATCACAAGTAGATACACAATACAATTCAATGGTCCTCTCACGGAACCCAATTCAATGATCCTCTCACGGAACCCAATTTAATGATCCTTTCATGGAACCCACACCCAAAATGTTAGCATACCGAAATGTGGTACCCGATCCAATGTTTATGCCGGAACGTGGCAGCCGATCCCATATTTATGCTGGAATGTGGCAACCGATCCCATGTTTATGATGGAACGTGGCAACCGATCCCATGTTTATGCCAAAATATGGCCACCAATTCATTCAACAACCACAATCACAATCACAATGTCTATTCTCAAAGCATACAACAAGAGGTAATTGACGACATACGATTATTCAATTATCTCAATTAAGATTAGGGTGATCAATAATGCAACATTCACATACACACATGCATTATAATGAGCAATTACAAACATATATCACACCAACCTGAAATCACAACCATCACCTACCTTGAAACAAGCTTGAAACCCATAGAAACTTGATCCTTCCCTTTCCGGATTCATTCCGCTTGTTCTTGCACTACAAAGAATCAATATAATATGATAATCGATAAACAATCACTAATTACCCGGATTACTAACAATTCTAACAACCGTAGATCATACCCATTATCCCAAGTATTCAAATTAGGGCTTATTCCAACATAGTTTCTAGATCAAAACCTCCCCCATTGATAATTACCCATTCTATCACGTTCAATGGATTGAAAAATAAATTTGGGGAGTTAAAATCTTACCTTTAGCCTTAAGAATGGTGGAAAATTATCAAGAACTCGTATGGGGTCGTCTCCTAGCTCTCAAAGTCAAAAAGTGCAAAATAAAGTCATTTTGGGGTTTATTTACGACCTTAAGTCGCATCGAAACCACCACAGCGGCCCTCACCCTGCTGCAGTGGCCCCGCACTGGCGAAAGAAATCCCTCCCCAGCGAGCTATTTTAATAATTCCAAGACCCCCATTTCACAACACACCTTTACCAGATGACGCTCAGAAAATATCGTTTACGCTAAGATCTATTACGGGAGTTCTACTCACCAGAATTCAATTTCGTAAAGTCGTACAGATTCCTTAACGACTTATCTAACCACTCATGTAATAAAAATCATAAATAAGTCACCCGATTATTACCAGATTTACCTACACCTTAATGACTCAAATTTCATCCAAATCTGGACTAGGTTGGGAAATTCCAAGTTACTACTCAAAAGTTTTCTGGCCCCAATTCTTTCCCCATTGGCTTTTGTATAACGACGGGAACATGTCGTTACAATATATACCAATTTACCCATTACTCGTCCCCGAGTGACAAACTAGGAGAAAGGGGTTAAATCAAGATAGAGTAGTATCTGAATCGTCAAATAACTAGGGATACTTGTCCCACATACTTTTTCTGTGGACTTTGGGATGCTAGAAGCTTAGATTGGATACTTCTCACCTTACCCTGAACATCTTTCACCAAATAAACTCTTAAAGGTTTCACATCTTCAACCTCAAACCACCTAATTGAACACCTACACAACCTCCCATACAATGCCTCAATGGAATCATCTCAATACTGGAGTGATAAACATTGTTGTATGTAAACTTAACTACAACCAAAGCGATTGCCAACAACCACCAAAGTTGATCGTACACACGTCTACAACATGTTATCAAGGACCTTGACACAATCATCCGGATGAATACTTTAGCACTTAAGCATGATAAAATTCCTAGTCAATTCTCGCTACAAATAGTAGTGAACCTGAACCAACCAGCACACACTCATAAAACCCAAATAATCATAGTTCTTATCAACATCTCCTTCTCACAATGTAAATTTCCATAAGCTTAAGTTACAAAATTTTGGTCTATAGACATTAAATTCGTATTGAGCGATATGCCCAAGGATACAACCCCTCCAACAACACTATGGAAATACTAGATTTAGTAATTGTAGATTTCCTCTTAAGAACAGTAGAATTGGACCCAATGATCCCCATATTCAACCACACATAATCGATACATGACCTCGACGACTAGAGGAATATTAAGATTCTCGAACAACCACAAATACGCATGGCAGCTCTTCTATAAATTCTCATAAGCAAGGTAGCACATGTAGAACCACTAAAATACTTTCACAACTCCAAGACAACACCAATATGTCATTCGAAATAACCAAATCTTCCCAATCTTCCATCTAAACCTTGAGAACATCATAGGATTTGGTACCCCTGACCCACCACTAGGGATCCACCCAAAAAAGTGAAAACACATTAGAGCATAGCTAGTGAATCATACTCACAACACTAACAAACATAATAAACACTCCGACCTTTTACCTTATTATAAACCAACACTTTTTAAATGAAAACCTTTCTTATGTACTTTAACAATCAACAGTAATCAACTTTACAACTCAACCCAGGTGTAAGTCATTTCAAATGCTCAATACCTGATACAATTGATCATTCCTCACCTTGCAAATTCATACCTTGACAAAATATATCACTACGAATGTAGACTTTCAATGGAAAATCTGAATTGTAAATTTAGTTGTGTAACACCATCCCCTTATCTATAAACGTAAGCTTATACCTCGAATATTCTTATGAATTCATGGATCTTCACATATCAAGGATCGCATCTCCATCGATAACAATATCTTTTGCTAACAATTCAATTTTACTCATTACTAAACTCAAAACAAAACAAAAGCACTTATCATCACACATGAGCTAATGTCTATCCACTCATTCCTCAAGTCCTTTCCAATAGTTATTGGCCAATTTGAAGGAATTGTGACACTATTACCATAGTCATAACAAAACAAATGAAATCACGCGTCTCTGAACCCAATTATCTACCCCTCTGAAGATATCTCTTTAGCTTTTGCAATCAATAAAATATTCTTGCTCTCGCCTCTCTCTAAAAGTTGTACTACATCCCACTATTTTTCTTCATTCTGACTCTAGTTCTTTTATATTCTATTCGAGTGGTATCCTACCATCTCTTAAAACTTTCCATACAACCACTTTACTCAATAAAAAATTAGAAAACAACAACATTTGGTACTCGCAAATCGTAATTACTATACTAAATTCGCTTAACCAACAATCTTATTCAATTGTTGCATCCCATCACCATCCATCACGACTCTTATTACGATTACGCTCCGTCATCCTTGACTACCACTACGAAGTCAATCCTTTCATCAACACGACACCTCAAACTCAGGTATACTCATCAAATTCAGAGGACTAACCCAATTGATACGCACTTTCTTACTAAAATACTTCAATTGCCTCGACCCAAGTATACTCGATGGAACTTTATTTATCCATAAGCTTCTCATTCCGGTATTAATCCAGCCCTTTATGGATTAAAATAAAATCATCAGTCCTAACACTACCCATTCTTCTTCACAAACAAGACATTAGCACCCCACTTAGAAACACTAGGACGGATGAAGAAGCTCTTGGATTTGAGCCTTAAGCTATCTTAATTCTGCTAGAGCCATATGATACTGAGGGAGGGAGATGGAGCAAATGCCAGTTTCTAAGTCAATGCAGAAATCTATATCTCTATCCAGAGGCATACCAGGAAAATCCATAGGAAACACTTCTTGAAACTCAAACACCGCATGAACAGTCACAATATAGGGAGACTCAATCTCAACATCTCAACATGAGCCAATAAGCCAAACAACCCTGCCCTACCAGTTTCCTAGCCCGAATGGAGGATATGATTTTAGCTAGCTTACTCTTGTACACCCCTTCCCACTCTAATATTTACCTACCTGAGATCTCTAGAGTTATCGACTTAGTAATACAATTAAGCTCGGTGTAATACGGGGACAACCAAGTCATGCCTATATTATATCAAGTCATTCATATTCAGCATAACCAAATCAACCCAAATCTGAAAATCCATAACCACAACAGGACAACACGATACACATGGGTGACTATGACTGACTTCAATTGGGGTAGAAAGATGGATGGAGGCATCAAGTATATCACAAAACACATCAAATCCCAAGGCAATTGAACTGACACATACGAATAAGTAGAACCCGGATCAAACAAAACAATAGACATCCGGGCATAGACAAGAGTAGAACTTGTGACCACTTCATCACACCCTCAAACTTAGTTTTACCCGAAAAAACATAAAACTGAGCCCTGTCATCTTGATGGGCAACCTTCTTGCCTAGTTGCACTACTCATCTACCTGCATTACCATTTCCCCGACCTCCACGCCTTGATGATTTCCTCCTCATATGCCCAGGTTCTCCACAATTTTAACACACCTTATAACTTATATTTGATTGTTGAACACTAAATTAGATCGCGGGGGTTAGTTCGAGTACGATTCGGGGTCCATAATTACGACTGGGGGAAAATAGGGGAGACAGGGCTGAGATTCTGCCTCGCCCTATCCCGCTCTGGCAGGAGAAATCTCACACTGGCAGGAAAATCCCGCCAAAGCGGCCCTGACAGAAACAGAACCCAGGTAATATATTTTTCTGGGTTCTTCTCTTTTCTAAATTTCCCAAAGGTTTTCAGCTTTACCGATCAATTTAGGATAATTCTCTAAACTAGGATAATCATTGTCTACCTCGAGTCAATCCAACGATACATAATCCAACTCGTTCTTATTAATTCAACACCATAACCCACACATCCCCAGGATACACCCAGACACTCACGCAGTTATTACTCAAGCGCAAGACACGTCCAGATCATTCTTACGAATCACCCCGTACATTATCTAGACACTTGAATCGAACTTAGTCGTGACCTTCTTTTCACAACACGTTTCATAATACTCGGCAGTTACAATTTTCAGACAAGTCCAAATTCTTTGATTAGTTCATTCCATAGACGATCATTACTGATAATCTACGCCTTATACGACCCCTAAGGCCAGATACCAATTGGAACCTTCTCAGTTCCAATTAAATTCTTTGTGTCCCTTCAGCTGGGACTACGACGTCTAGTTCACTTCGTTGAGATACTAATTGGAATCGAGATATACCAACTAGACTCAAATCATACCACAAGCGACAATAGTAGCTAGCAAGCCCCACAAAACTGCTAATTTAAATCATATAACTTGGTCGAACCCAATTTTTAACCGCCTCAATCTTTAACTAATGGTAACTAGACCTTAAATCAATCTTAGAGAAAACTGATGCACCTTACAATTGGTCAAAATGGTCATCTATCCAAGGCAATGGATACTTGTTCTAAATGGTGACCCTATTCAACTGTCGGTAGTCTATACACATCCTCTCTTGTTAGTGATGGTGTTACCACTTTTTTTTCTCTAAATCGGACCATAGAGTCAAGGAGGAAAGATACCAATTTGTATCACCCAAATACCAATTGGATTCAAGTCATAGCACGAAGGAGTTGAAAAAAGTGTGTTTTTCCTAAAGTCCTATAGGCTCTCGAAGAAAAGTATGGACATCATCGTACCGTTCCGCAAGACTCTACTAGACTCATTTTGGTACAGTGAGATCAACAAACCTAGGGCTCTGATACCAGCTTTGTCACGACCCAGACCGTCGTGAGTGGCACACATGCTAATCCTTCGGTGGGAGAACAAAAATTATAGCCCAACTAACAAATTTTATGAACATTAAGGCATTTAAAGATACAGAAGCAAGTTTAAATGTCAAGAAAAATGGAGTCCCCATAAACTCCAAGGTTTAAACAAACAACTAACCAAACTAATACGGAAGAACAACCCCTAGAACATGAAATTCATTGTACCAAAACTCTACTAACGACAAGTCTAAGAACAAGGGGTACAACCCCAAAACTAAACAACACCTTAAACAAATAGTCTGAGTCTGAAAATAGTGGACTTAAACAAGAGAGATCCATGGCAGCCTGAAAGAACTGGCTCATCCTTGAATCCGGTCATGCTCAATAGTCACTTAACTGAAGTCTATCAATAGCCGCCTGAAGATGACATGTACTCAACAAAGAACAAGCAAGTGAAGTATCAGTACACAACCATAGTGTACTGGTAGGATCACACGACTATTCCAATAAATGAAACACATGCAAGTAACCATGACATTATAAATAGGTATATACCGAACGTATATAATATTAGTCACTTTTAAGGATCAATATAACATCACATGTCTCAATAATACACATTAGTTATCAATTTAGAGCAATATAAAGTCTTCCAATATAAATCATCATTAGATATGAATGTAATCATCACAAGTATATACACAACACAATTCAATGGTCCTCTTAATGAACCCATATCAATGATCCTCTCATGGAACCCACACCCAAACTGTTAGCATACCGGAACGTGGTACCCGATCCAATGTTTATGCTGGAATGTGGCAACCGATCCTATATTTATGCCAGGACGTGGCAGCCGATCCCATTTTATGTCGTAATATGGCAACCGATCCCATGTTTATGCCGAAACGTGGCAACCGATCCATTGTTACAACAAGAGGTGCTTCATGGCATACAATTATTCAATTGTCTCATTTACGATTAGGGTGATCAATAATGCAACATTCGCATACATACATGCATCATAATGAGCAATTACAAACATATATCACACCAACATGAAATCACAACCATCACCTACCTCAATAAAAGCTTGAAACCCTAAGAAACTTGATCCTTCCCTTTTCGTATTCGTTCCACTTGTTCTTGGTCTTCAAACAATCAATATAATACGGGAATCAATAAGCAATCAATAATTACCCAGATTACTAACAATTTTAACAAACCTAGATCATACTCATGATCCCAAGTATCCAAATTAGGGATTTTTCCACCATATTTTCTAGATCAAAACCCTCCCCCATCGATAATTACCCATTATATTACGTTTGACAGATCGAAAAACAGATTCGGAGAGTTAAAATCTTACCTTTAGCCTCAAGAATGGTGGAAAACTATCAAGAACTCGTATGGGGTCGTCTCCTAGCTCTCAAAGTCGAAAAGCGCATAATAAAATCATTTTGAGGTTTATTTACGACCTTAAGTCATGTCGAACCCGGCACAGCGGCCCTCACCCCGCTGCAATGGCCCTGCCCTGGCAGCAGAAATCCCGCCTCAGCAGTTTTCACGGAACTAGTGAGCTATTTTAATAATTTCAAGACCCCCATTTCACAACACACCTTTACCAAACGACACTCAGAAAATACCGTTCACGCTAAGATCGATTCCGGGAGTTCTACTCACCCAAATTCAATTTTGTAAAGTCGTACGTATTCCTTAACGACTTATATAACCACTCATGTAATCAAAATCATAAATAAGTCACCTGATTATTACCAAATTTCCCGACACCTTAACAACTCCGATTTCGTCCAAATCTGGACTAGGTTGGGAAATTCCAAGTTACTACTCAAAAAATTTCTATCCCCAATTCTTTCCCCATTGGCTTTTCTATAACAACGGGAACAGGTCGTTACAAATACTTCGATGTTTTTTATGCTATGGAGGAAAATATCATCATACATTCGCATGTATACGCATCCAATACTTTTTTTGATTGAAAATCTACCATCAGCTTAACCTGTGGACCCACAACATGTGCGTTTACAAAATGCTATTTTACATTCTCCAGTATAAGCATCTAAATTATTTGTGACAAGGAAATCATCTAAATATGCGAGTTCACAAAATGTCATCCTACGTTCTCCTATATGTACATCCAACATTTAATTTTTCAGAAAATTCTCTATCAACTCAACCTTTTGCCCCACAATATGCAAGTTTCCAAAAAAATAATTGTGTGGTTATCTAGCCAACATTATTGTTGAATCATAACCACCCGGTAAGAAATGATAGAGCACTACTAACCGATTGACAACAAATGGCTAGAAGAAAGAGTGATATAGCGATAAGCAGGGGGAGCACCGCTAATAAATATTCTACAAATGAAAAGAAGAAACGAAGTTGGAGATTCAAATATAAATGAGATCGTTGTTGACTGTACCAATGAAAAGAAGATACAAATTTTGCACGTGTATCATCTATCATTTTTTTCAGTATATTTTGTAAGTATAGTTTAAATGACTTTTAAATATGTCATTCTATGGTATATGATTCTCTATTATTAATAGGTATTTATGTTATATTTAAAGTAACTAATGAATGTATTTTGTACATGTATCACTTATATATTTATTATAATTCATTTTATGTACACCTTTCACGCAAATACCCTTTTTAATTTTTTATACATTTAGTAATAGTAAGTGTAGTTTAAATTAGCTTTAAATATGTTGATATATTACATATGATATATGTATTTTCTATTATAAAAATTATATGTTCTTCCTATGTTTTTATAGCTGGTGCACGTGTTATGCATGTAATTTGATTTTTTGGACACCATTATTTAATTTATACTCAATTTTTAAATATTTTCCCGTATTTATCTGCTTCGTAATAACTTTAGACATGTGATATCTAAAAGCCAAACAAAAAAGGTAAATGAACTCTGGGCAATACACATTAAATAAAGATAACTGACAACAAATTATTTAGTTATATAAGTAGTACACTTGATCAATTTCGAGAGAAAATATATTCTTCTTCTAAAATTTGTGACTCAGAGAGAAAAAATAAATATTTTTTTAGATGTGTGTTGCAATAAATGAGTTAAATATAAGCAACAAATTAGGCAAAAGAAATCATTACATTTCAAAATTATAGTGCATAATTGGTATTTTCCTCCATACAATTTCTTACTATGGAGAATTTATTTGTCATTCACACTCCAAACATGAATAATGCAAATGTTTTCTCTCTTTCATTTTCATTAACTTCTCATCTGTTACTTTGATGTCCTTTAAGATATGAAGCATTTCGTACTCATATAAAATTCATGAATCATGTACGAACTACTCATCGATTATTTTTCGAGCAAAATAACATTTTATATTTACATGTATATGCATTAAATACATTTTTAGTGAAAATCTACCATCAGCTCAATCTGCGGCCCCACAATATGCAAGTTCGCGAAGAAATGATGGCATGATTATATGGCCAACATCGTCGTCGAATCATAACCACTCAATAAAAATGACAGAGCACCAATAATCGATAGACAATAAATATGACTAGAAAAAATAGAGTTGTACCGATAAGCAGGATGGAACAACAACAATGTATATGTTACAAATATAAAGAATAAACGGAGTTGGAGATTCAAATACAAATGAGATAGTTGTTGATTGTACCGATGAAAAGAAGATATGAATTTTACACGTGTATTACCTACTATGATTTGTTTCTTTTTGGTATATTTTGTAAGTTTAATTTAAATGAGTTTCAAATATGTCATTCTACAGTACATATTTTTCTATTATTAAAAGGTATACTTCTTATAGTTAAGGTAGCTAATGCATGTATTTTGTATGTGTATTACCTATATAGCAATTATAAATAATTTTTATGTATGCGTACCACACATATATCATCTGTATATTAATTTTTATATATTTGGTAATAGTAAGTTTAGTTGAAATAAGTTTTAAATATGTTGATATATGATATATGTATTTTCTTTTACAAAAATATACATTCCTTCTATGTTTATATAACCAATGCACGTGTAGTGCACGTAATTTGATTTTTTTGGATATCATTATTTAATTTGTACTCAATTTATTTGATTTTTAGCTATATTTATCTACTTCGTAATAAATTTAGACATGAGATATTTGAAATCCAAACAAAATTAAAATGGTGAATGAACTTTGGGCTATGCTCATTAAATAAAGACAACTAACAACAAATTCTTTAGTTATTTTAGGAGTGCACTTGATCAATTTCAAGAGAAAACATATTCCTCTTCTAAAGCTTGTGACTTAGGGAGAAAACAATTTTTCTTTTGAAGTATGTTGCAATAAATGAGTTAAATAGAGGAAACAAATTAGGAAAAAGAAAATCATTACATTACAAACTTATAGTTCATAATTGGTATTTTTTTCTCTACAACTTCTTACTTTGGAGAATGTATTTGTCATTCACAATCCAAATATGAATAATACAAAATTTTCTCCTCCTTCATTTTTATTACCTTCTCATCTATTACTTCAATGTTATTTATGCTATGGAGCGTTCGTATTCATGTGGAATTCATGAATCTTGTACGAACTACTTATTTATTATTGTTCTAATGAAATATCATCCTACATTTGGACGTATGCATCCAATAGTTTTTGATAGAAAATCGACTATCAACTCATCTTACAACTCCACAACATGCGAGTTTACAAAATGCTATCCTGCGTTTCCAGTATATGCATCTGGAATTTTTTATACAGGAAAATCCAGAATTAACTCAACATGTGAGTTCGCCAAATGTCATCCTGAGTTCTCTTGTATTTGCATCCAATATTTTTTTATCGGAAAGTCCACCATCAACTCAAATTTGACCCCACAGTGTGCGAGTTCACAAAGATATGATGGTATGGTTATCTGGTTAATATCGTCATCGAATCATAACCACCCGATATAAAGTATCAGAGCATCAATAATCGATAGACAACAAATGGCTACAAGAAATAGTGTTGTACCGATAGGTGGGACCTGGGGGGGGGGGGGCAACACCACCAATGAATATGCTTTAAATGGAAAGAAGAAATGATGTTGGAGACTCAAATACAAATGAGATAGTTGTTGACTGTACCAATGAAAAGAAGATATGAATTTCGCACGTGTATCACCTATCATATATTTATACATACATATATATTTTGTAAGTTTAGTTTAAATGAGTTTTAAATATGTCATTCTACAGTATACATTTCTCTATTATTAAAATATATTCCTCTTATATTTAAACAAACTAATGCACATATTTTGTACGTGTTCACTTATATATCAATTATACTTTCTTTGTCCAACAATAATCGTCCACTATTGACTTTGCACACTTCTTAAAAAACTATAAATAGAAAGATAATTTTACTATATCACCCTTTGAATATAAAATATAGAATGTATTGAAAAATGTTATAGATAAATGACTATAATTAATTATAGGGTAAATTAGGAATTTAAGTGTAAAGTTATCCATTGATTTCATAAAGTAGACAAGTATTGTTGGACATCCAATAGTATAGTGGACAACTATTATTGAACGGAGGGAGTAACTAATTTTTATGTACACGTTTCACACATATATATCATCTTTTCATTTTTGTATAATTTGTAATAGTAAGTTTAGTTTAAATGGGCTTTAAATATGTTGATATATGATATATGATATATGATTTTTCTATTACAAAATTATACGTTTTTCCTATGGATATATAACTAGTGCACGTGTTATGTATGTAATTGAATGGAGGGAGTAACTAATTTCTATATGATATGATAGAACTTAAAAATGTTATGAATAGGAATATTCAGAAATACTAAAAATTTCACATGAGTGCAAAATAGTTTCATTGAAATATCAACATTCAATATGCTAAATTTATAAGATTAAAGGTTACGGTCAAACTGAATACAAAATAAATATTACAAAGTAGATTGTTAACTTCTAATTTGAAATCTATAACAATGTAATTGTATTTTCCGATTTGAATACGAAATAGAATATTTACAAGCCCAAATTTAAAATAATTTATCTAAACATTGAAAACTATAAATTAATTTAAGAGTGATCAATTTTTTTTCAACGCAAAACCAATCAAACAATATCACAAGCGATTTTTTTTCTTCTAATTGATTTGATTCATCGATTCGTTATAGCTTGATGGTTTCGATACAAAATATTATAGAAATTGCAAACTTTTTAGTAGGTAGTTTTCTACTATCTTAGTAGGCCTACCTGGTGCGACTGCTAATTAGTTGGTTCACTAAGCTTTAAATATCACAAAATTTTATTTTCTTGGACATCATTATTTAAATTTGTACCCAATTTTTTATTTTATTTTTCATGTTTATGTATTTATTAATAACTAGACATGCGATATCTCAAGGCCACAAAAATAGTGAATGAACTTTGGGCAAAATGATATATATGGATAACATATTTTAAATAGATACACTTAAAAGATTTTAAATATGGGTTAAATGGTGTTTTCAAAGTGAGTATCCGTAGGAATTCCGACACCAATTTTGCAATTTACTCATTTTCACATGATAAAAGTATTGAAAACACCCCTAAACTTGGCGTGAACTATTACTTTAGTCCTCCAACTATTGACAGTCTTAAAAACACTCATCTGCTTGATTAACCAATTTAAAAATACCTATCTTATGTCACTTGTCATCCACCTATGCATATGTGGAATTTTTTTTGTTGATGTGACGTACACACACACACATAGTTTTAAAAAATATTAAAATAATTAAATGCTAAAATTTAGTAAAGAAGAATTTTTAAATAGAAAATTAGATTTTGGCTTACTTCACCCCATCCTCTACCCAGGTACCCCACCCCCTCACCCCCCAAAATTTTATAGAAGCTTTTAAAGGAATTTTTTATTTTTTTGGGGTGGGTGGATAGTGAGGTGTGAGGCTAGGGGTATAGGGTAGAGTGGGGTGGGGTGATAAGAAAAATAAATTTTTACAAAGGAAAAAAAATGAAGTTCTTTTATCTTCTTAAATTGCTAAACTATTAACATTTAATTATTTACATGTTCTCTAAATATTTTTTCTATTACATATATTGATGTGTGCGTCATGTTCAGTAGAAAATTCTACATATATGCACATGTGGCACAAGAGAGGCGTTTTTAAATTCACTTAGTCAAGAAGAGGTGTGTTTTTAAGGCAGTCACTAGTTGGGGGACTAAAGTAATAATTCACACCAAGTTTAGGGGTGTTTTCAACACTTATCTCTTTTCATATTAATTGAAAGTTTTTACCTTCTTTTATTTTCTTCTTCCTTTTCAATGCTTTCACATTAAAAATAAAAGACAACTTTTATTTATTGTTTACAAATGCTAATCTTCCTAAAGAAACCAATATTAACAACTAATAGAAACTATAAAGGGTGGATTTCTCTTTTGTATTTTTTTCTAAACAAGAAGAAAAATAGTGATTTATAATTAAGTCCATGAAATATTAATTTTCTTCTTTTCCCACGAGCCAACTCTGATATAATTGTTGACTATTACTTTGTATATTGGTAAAATAAAAAATATTACTTTAATCTAAATTATGACTTTGTATGGACAGAGAATAATTAAAATAACTATTATATATTATTTACTGCTATAAATATTTTTTCTATTTTATAATTATTCAATTCTACAATTCATGTCGAGACAGATTAATGTTATTTTCAGTCTAAGTCATAATTAATTGCGATAATATTACGTACAAGTAAGACAAGTATAGCTTATCCAAAATTAATAAAGAACTAGTTAACATGTTCGCGCGATCATAACAAATATTTTTAAGACAATTTCTTTTATAAATTAGCACATACTAAAAAAGAAGAAATATGATCAATACTTTGGTAAAAGCTTTAAAATGTTTATGATAATTGTTTCAATTTATAAGATACTATTTTCGTATTATTTTGTTGGGGTGAAAAGAATATGTTTAATATTTTGAAAAAAAATATGCTAACTTAATTTTCTGCTTAATTTCTTATTTGTCGTGGATCATCAAATGAAACGTAAATAATCTTTCCTCCTCGTTTTTTAAAAGTAGGAATGCTTATTTTATATAAGGAACTACTGAACTTA